>PYUH01000151.1:1236928-1312609 GCA_016808085.1 Suaeda aralocaspica
TTTTTTTTTTTTTTTTTTTTTTTTTTTTATCAAATTAAAGGGCATATCATCTTTCAAGTCAAAATATTAGTTCTAACTTTTTGTTAGAGATGCAGTCTATTTTCAAGTCATAATGAATATTACGTAATTTTCAAGTGAAAAAAAAACCTCATTATTCTAGCCCAGTACTGCTATATATAAATATATATATATATATATATATAATTATAATATGAAAACTGTTTTCACCGTGAAAAAAAAGGTACAATAGAGGTATAAAGGGTACACGTACTTTATTGATGACATTTTCATAAATAATAAAAAAAATTGTTGTAAATGTGCCTATACCACTTTAATCTTAATATATACCGCTTTAAATCTTATATGTACCCCTTTTTGTGGTTTTCAGCAAACTTAAGGTTTTTAATGGATCCTTACTCTATATTGTGCGCATTACATACTACTACTGGCCTGGGTATATACCCTATACTAAAATTATGGTCTTGATATTGATAGGCCAAGAGCTCCTCCGATTCGTAACTGCAGTGTAACACTGTAACCTGCGGTTGCTTTGCTATAGATTGCTAGTGATATTTCGTTCCGTTTGCATTGTATGGATTTAAATCAACTAATTTGACATATTTCGTACATTCATAAGGAATCGGTCTATGTTTCAACGTTATGAATATGATATTTAATTTTACGGGCATTTTTGGGACAAATTGTGAACAATGTATTAGGATTGATCAAACGAAACTGATTAAATTACCTAAATCGAATATGTTGGTATAATGAACTATGTTAATTAGTTGGTACAAAATTGTAAGTAAGACTATGGCTAGGTAGTACAGTAGTACAATTGAAAATGAAGAAATTTAACTTTTAAGATGGTGTTGAGATGATTAAAAAAGGGTTAGGATAGGTTGGCTAAATTAGATTACGTAGTTTGAGTTCAATTAAGTTGGGTTGTGACTTGTGACTTGTGGAGTTGTGGGATTTGAAAGTAAATTCACATTGAAACATACTTTGTATTAGGTCTCATTTTGGAATATCAATATTTGTATCCGTATCCAAAATTTTTTGATATCTGTATTTGATATCCGATAATTTTCTGATCGGATATTCTGGATATCCAATTTCTAATTTTAATTTCAGAAAATAAAATATAGATATTAGTGACACAAGAATACGGCAAGAGTGCAAGACAATATAAGTACTAAATAAAAGAAATGAATATGTTAAATCTTGTCAATTAGCAATCGCATAAAATAACTTAATTTTTGTAAAAGTACTCCGTAAGATTTTTGAGTTCATTAGTTTAGTTTAGTATACTCAAAAGTCGGAACTTTGTAGGGATGACCTATATTTTTGGTAGATTCAATACATAAAAGTTGATACCTAAATATCTATTATAAAAAAATTTCGGACATCCAGTTCGATATCTGACATTTCAGATATTCGGATATCCTAAAAGGCCAAAAGTGATATTTGAATAGGTATTTGATATTATCGGATATCCTAAAAATTAAATTAAATACAGATGAGATTTTTGATTAGCCCTGCTTTGTATATGAGGGTGCATAAGCAAAAGTAAAAATAGGAAAGGTGAGAATGAAATGATTAGAAACGGAAGTCGATAGGCCTCCATGTAGTGGGCTTTAGTGGGGGAGCTGTTGGGCCAAGGGTCCATTGAAGTGAAAGTAAACACCATGTAAATAAATAAAAAAAGTGGAGATAGAAGGGGCCCTAATCCTGGTAAAGGTAATTTGGGCAGTGCCGCGACAACACCATCTCCTTCCTTTGAGCCTTCAGGTCAGGCAGGTATCTCCTACTCCTACTCTTGTTTGTTTGGTGTTTGAAATGTCGTCTCTTCGTTTTAAGTTAATTCCGTGGTCTTCGTAACCCTAAATCAAAACAATTTGTGTGGGTGTAGTGAAATTAGGGTTTGTGGTTGAATCAAACAAAAAGTTGAGTATGAGGGGAAGAAGCTACAGTCCATCACCACCACGTAGAAGCTACAGGAAAGGACGGAGTCGGAGTCCTAGCCCCAGTCCCAGGGGTCGCTATTCTGGCCGTGGAAGAGACCCTTCTACCAGTTTGCTTGTTCGTAATCTTCGACATGATTGCAGGTTGGTGTTTTCTGTTACTTTTGCATCTCATCATTTCTTCTATCCTCTTCACCCCTTACTATCAATTCTTCCTTTTTTTTTTTTTTTTTTTTTTTTTCCAGACCTGAAGATCTCCGCAGTCCCTTTGATCAGTTTGGTCCTCTCAAGGACATTTACTTGCCTAGGGATTATTACACCGGGTAACTTTTTTTTACTTCCATCTTCAATAATAATGTCTACTGTTGCTCACTATCTTTCTATTATCCATTTAAGACTTGTCTACTATTCACCTTCATATTTCATTTTGTTCAATTAATTTCAACACTCCACCTCCACCTTTTATTCATGCCCTATGTTGCTTTATATAAATATCAACTTTTTACATTGGATTTCTGGTTTTACTTCTTTATATTAAAGCCTTTTCCATTGGTTAAACAGTCTCATTTGCAAACCTCTACAATCCATCAATTGTTTATCCCCCCCTTTCACCTCCGTCTGTCTCCGTCATGTTTTATTTATGCCCCGTGTTACGCCTTTAGTGTCTGTTAATTTTAGTTTTTGAGATTGAACAGTGAAATTAAGAGATCAGTCAAGTAATAAACACTTCTGTCGAAGATGTTGTTAATCATATACAAGATTCGAAGGAAGTTGGATTTGAATACATTGTGAAGAGTTCAAGTCTTGAAGAATTTCAAGTCACTCTCTTTTAACTCATGTTTGCAAGGTCAGCAGCCATGTGCTTGCTTTTTTAAACCTTACCACAATCATATATATCCGTCCAAACCTTTTCCACTTTGCTATCTTTTCTTAACTACTTCTATTAATCTCTCTCTCTCTCTCTCTCTTTTTTTTTTTTTTTTTTTTTTTTTTTTTTTTTTTAAAAGAAAAAACTTTTGCTTTTTACAAGTTGATGTTTTGAGAATCTGCTTAGCTCTTTGCAGAGCACCTCGTGGATTTGGATTTGTGCAATATGTTGACCCAGCTGATGCTTCTGATGCCAAGTACCGGATGGATGGCCAGGTTTTTCAAGGCCGTGAATTGACTGTTGTGTTTGCTGAAGAGAACAGGAAGAAGCCAACTGAGATGAGAACAAGGGAGCGTTCAACTAGGTAGCCTATAATCTTTCCATTTCATTACTGCAATCTAAATGATATTTTCTTCTCAAGCCCTCTTAAAGATGTTTCTTTGAACTTAGCATGATCATAGGGTTCATAAGCCTTTCCTTTTCTTCTCCACATCAGGTTTACATTTGAGAAATTGAACTTACATTTTTTAACTCTGATTTGTTGTATCTGTAGGCAACTTTTCTTGTTTGATGTGCTTTTGTGTTTTCAATTATGATCTTACATGACACATATTGTACATTTGAGTGTCTCTTTATTGTAGATAACCTTCGTACATTGTTTGGATACAAGGAATTGCACTGAAAAGGATTGAAGGAAGGAAAACAAAGGAGGGCAAGCTCCCCTGTTTGGATAATTAGCTGGGAAGGAGGGGATCAAGGGATAGGTAGACATCCATTTTCCCTCTAAACATTATCCCTCCAAAATTGGAGAGCTTTTTATTGATAATGGAGCTCATTTCTCCCTCCTTCCCTTCTATCTCCCCTTCAATTCCTTTCCAAGTTGTTATCCAAACATAGTGTTAAGGATAGAAAAGCTGATTTTCTTTCCATAGAAGTAGATTTGGAAGAGAATTCTCTCTAGTTTTACTCCTCAATCATTTCCCCTTCAACTAGAATGAATAACCTTTTTTTCCTTTTGTCTTCATTATTTGAGTTTGTAAACAACCAAGCTGTTAGAACCAAAGAACATAGGGTTCCCCTTGTTCCCTCTGCTGAGTTTGATGGCTGTTGTGACTACTCTTCTCCATAGCCATATTTTTAAGCATCTCTTTTATGTGGCGAGCAAGAGCATATCTGCCACTACAAGCTGTTCCCTTGCAGATCCTGTTACTGGATTTCGTGGATCCTTTGGCCTGCTTAGTCTCAACACAATTTTTTGCCAGAATTTGAGCTTGTTCGGATATCTTCATTATCACCACCATAATCATGCGCTTTAAATTTTTTCTTTTGTAGTCTGCTGCTATTGTAATCTTATGACTGTGACTTTCGGTGGCAACCCCGTTATACTTGCAAAGATCTGCGGCTGCCGGCTAGTATTTTTCAAATCCACTGCTATTCTTTTCAACTGTATCTAAGCAATGAAGTATTGTTCTTAGTGTTTGCAAATCTCACTTTTTAAGCTTATTGTTCTTTTAGGAGGGCTAATAGTTCACTCCATTTTTTTGTAGGAGTCGGCATCATGACAGAAGACGTTCTCCTGCTCGCTATTCCCGTTCACCTCGATATTCTCGCTCCCCACCTCCACGTAATGCAAGGTCAAGGTCTCGTAGCCGTGATTATGATTCTCCTCCCAAACGAAGACAAGCATCAAGGTATGCTATGTGGTTGTTTGTAAACTATGTATTGTCGATCTTGCTTCATATGTGCTTTTTAGTTTTGCATTTTATTTTTACTTTGGTTATACAATAGCAACAACGATAATCAAAGCCTTAATTGCAATGGATGTGGTCAGTTAAACAAACTAATTAATATGACTCGTGCATTGTTTGCCAAAATGTCTTGCTCCTCTTATTCTCAATTGCTTTTCTCAAATAAAATCATTCATATCCTTTACACTTTCCACCTAGCTCTTCCTAGGTCCTCCTTCCTTGGCTCCTTTGAAACATCTTCATGATCCAAATCTGTATTTTATTTCTTTTGTGGCTGGTTTAGTGGGGTGTTTGTATAGGCTAGCTTAATATATAAGCATGATCCATCAGTAAATGGGTATGTTGGGTCTCGATTGCATCTGCCTTGTTGCAAAGATTAGTTGTACGTTGATGCCATGTGCTAAGTGGGGAAAAAGTTCCAGAATGAAGCAACAGACTTATCACGACAGTATGACACAATAGCAGAAATTTTCCACTTTGAGGTGAGCTAAATTTTAGATGATATTTAGTTCTAGAGGTTGCAGAGAATTTTTTATTCTACTCGAATCTGGGAATTGAATGGGTTGTTTTCTGAATCTTAGAAATGAGCTCCTAGAGTTAGAGTAAACTAGGCCTTGTTGCATGCATAATTATCTTGTCCCTTGGATTATGGTAGCTGGCTTCAACTCCATGCTGCATTGCAAATTTGCAATATATACTGGCTACTACAGAGTACAGAGTATGAATCTTCTAAACTAGTCGGTTTATTTTGTTTGGTAATGCATTGAATTTGCATTGGTTTGTGCCAGGTCAATTTCTCCCAGAGGTAAGCTGAGTCGGGAAAGGTCCTACTCACAGGAAAGCCGAGGTAAATCATACTCTCGTTCTCCACCAGCTACAAAAAACTCTAGAAGTCGGAGCAGGAGTCATAGCCCTCATGGGAGTCCAAAACGCAGCAGAACCAAAAGCAAAAGCAGAAGTAGAAGCAAAAGCAAAAGCAAAAGCAGAAGTAGGAGCAGAAGCAAGAGCAGGAGCCCATATCCTGAAGAGCGTTCGAAAGAGGAAACTGTGGACCGATCTCCTAGTCAGTAGGGTTTATATGGACGATGGCAATTCCGAAGCTATCAATGGAATCAACTTTTATTGTGAGAAACTACCTGAACTTTAAAACTGTGTTGTATTAGGCTGAAGATATGATGCTATCTAGCCTTGCTAGATCGGCTTTAGTAGTATTGTAATGTGTTAAATTTGGAACCTGTGATTCTAGATTTGAATTTTGGATTTAGGAAAATTAAAGTTACTTTTGGTTTAAAATTATGGACGTATTACTTTATTGACTGATTGGAATTGGGGATATGATGGTGCTGTGTATATTGTATATGAATATGCGCCCCAGTTGGATAGTAAAATAGGGTGGGGTTTTCAGTGGAGTAAATTTAGGAGAAATTTTGTCTACTCTGTACAAGTTCAAAATAACGCCTCGTACGGCTCGTTGTTGTTTGGTACTCCACTCTTCTAAGTGTAGTCATATTGGATTGGGTTAGATAACGATGAAGTCACCGTTATTAAGGAGGGTAACACAAAATGTAGTTTAAGTGGTTTATACTTTGGAACTAAGTGCTGTATGCTTAAACCTTAACGACTAGATTCCTGATCAGTGGAAGCTGGAATAAGTGTTATTTTGTAGATATTATTACTTTATTACAGTAGACTATAATAGGTTGATGAAAGTGGAGAAAAGTTGAATGCTATTGCCTTTGTTTCCTAAAATTACGGGGATAATGAGTTTGTAACTTTGGTAGCCCACATCATGCAGAATGGCGATTGTCGTAGCGTGATATTACTAGTATGTGCCAGAGTATTATACAGTAGTACTATTGCAGTAAAGGATGTGGTATTAATGTATTTCAATACTCCCTTCGACATAACTTCAAAATTACAGAGTGTTTGTTAATGATGAGGGTGAAAAATAAATAAGTTGATTAAAACTTAAAAATTGAGACCAAGACAAAGAGAAGTAAGTAAAGGTGTTGTTATAATAGCGGGTTAAAAATAAATAGTAAAGGTATTTAGTTGAATAATTAGAAGGCATGTAGAGTTAGAAAGTATTGAAAGGGGTAGGAGATAGTGGTAGGGTGGGCGTCAATTAATAAGACAAGAGAATATTAATGAAACAATAATTGTGTAGTTATTAATTAGTATGAGTAAAAATAATAGGGAGTAAAAAAGGTAGAAAGAGAGTTTGGAGAATAAGGAATGGGAATTTCAATTGTTGTAGTACTGCTAGAAAGGAAGAAGTGGGTAGAGGTGTGGGGAAAATAGAAAGTAAAAAAAGGTAAGCAAATAAGAGGAGGGCCAGGGCGATGATATCTATGTCGGTGGGGGCGGTAGATAGAGTCTTGTAGTAATTACTGTAGTCTGTAAAACCAAATCTAAGTGTGGTGGGAGTTAATTGGGAAAGGGAAACCCTTAAAAATAACTAGTCCAATATCCACGCTATGGTGAGGGTACTACTAATTAAATGTTGACAAATCCAGTAATGAACTTTTTGCGTATGTATTAAAAATTGTTAGAATAGACAGTAGAGTATATAAAAAAAAAAAAAAAAAAAATCAAGGGAGTAAAAGAAAAGACATGAATGAGTAGATGAATACCTCTGACCTCTCCCCCCCATATTCCCATAACGTAAGAGAGAGAAAGAGAAAGAGACACACTAAAACACAAATACTTTAAGTTGAGTTGAAGGAGGAGTACGTGGTTTTTGGTTTCCCAGAAATGAGTGTGAATGCCCAGTTTCAGTTTATTGCTGCTAGTCTCTGCTTTTATCCATCATCCCTCTTCTCTCTCAGGTTTCACTCTCACTCTCACTGTCATTTGTTTGTTTGTTTGCACTTGTACTCCTATTCTTTGTCTACTCTAGTCTGCTACCACTACACTTTGCCTTTTAATTCATTCATACTCATGTTTATTTTCCCATTGAATTTGGGTTTCTTATTATTTTTATTTATTTTTTTTTGGTTAATTTTAGGGAGGATACATACTTTCACATTCATTGCTATTTGCTTTTTTATTGGATTCATCTCTAATCTACTTTAACTTTAATTTCTTTCTCTCATCACTATTCAACATTGGGGGTTTTGCTTAGGGTTTACACTCTTCTTTATTTTATATTTCCTCCCTAACTCCCTACACTCAGCTTTTTAATTTTACAGATTCATTCTCTTCTGTCTCTTTAATACTCCTTCCTTGCTTATATCTAATTAACGTCTCTACTTTCTGCATTCTATTTTATGAGCTTCTTTGTAATTCTCTTTACTGCTATGCCCTTGTCTGTCTTATCTTCTACCCCTTTACTCATTTGTACACTCCCTTATTTCTTCATTCATCATGTTCTACTTTTTCATTTCATATTACTCACTCTTACTACTTACTACCCTGCTTATTTCTCTTTTTTTCATCCTTTTGCAGCTCTGTACCTTTATCCTCACCCCTTGATCGGTTTCACTTCTTACACAGCTCTATGATGCCTCTTAAATCGCTCCATACGCCCCTGCTCTTACTATTCGCCTTTCTTCCCTCTATTTTAGGTACGACCGTCCTCCCTGCCCTTTTACTTCTTCCCACTTTCTACTCTTATTTGCAATCCTTTTACAGGTGCCTTCATTGGGGTAGATATCGGTACTGATTTGTCTAACTTGCCATCCGCTTCCCAAGTTGTTTCCCTTCTCAAAGCCAACCAAATAACTCATGTTCGACTATACGATGCCGACTCCCATATGTTGAATGCTCTGTCCAATACTAGCATCGAAGTTATGGTTGGTGTTACTAATGAGGAAGTTCTTGGGATTGGACAATCTCCGTCAGTTGCAGCTGCGTGGGTAAATAAAAATGTGGCTGCTTACTTTCCTAATGCTAATATCACTGCCATTGCTGTCGGAAGTGAGGTTTTGACTACTATTCCACATGCTGCTCCTATTCTAGCTCCTGCCATGAATAATATTCATAAAGCTCTTGTTGCTTCCAACTTAAATTTCAAGGTCAAAGTCTCCACCCCACACTCCATGGACATTATATCTAGACCTTTTCCACCTTCCACCGCCATCTTTAATTCATCATGGAACTCTACTATGTTCCAGGTCCTTCAGTTCTTAAAGAATACCAACTCTTCTTTCATGCTAAATGCATATCCTTATTATGGGTATACTCGAGGAGATGGCATTTTCCCGCTTGAGTATGCTCTTTTCCAGCCACTGTCTTCTGTTAAGCAGATTGTTGATCCAAACACGTTGCATCATTATGATAGTATGTTTGATGCTATGGTGGATGCTGCATATTACTCTATTGACGCTTTCAATTTTTCTGGGATCTCAGTAGTTGTTACTGAAACTGGTTGGCCGTGGAACGGAGGAGCTAATGAACATGATGCCAATGTAAAAAATGCTGAGACTTACAATAATAATTTGATTCGAAGGGTCTTGAATAACTCAGGTCCCCCTAGTCAGCCTACTATGCCAATAAACACATATTTATATGAATTGTTCAATGAAGATGAGCGTCGCGGTCCTATCTCAGAGAGAAATTGGGGACTGTTCTCTACCAATGGCTCCACTGTTTATTCATTGAGTCTTAATGCTTCTGGTCAAATGTCAGGCAATTCCAGCGGTCAATTCTGTATTGCAAAATCAGGTGCAGATGGAGACAAGCTGCGGAAAGGTTTAAACTGGGCTTGTGGTGAAGGTCATGCTAATTGTACAGCCATCCAAGAAGGCCATCCATGTTACTACCCTGATACTGTAGAGAATCATGCATCTTATGCATATAACGATTATTTTCAACGGATGCATAGCGTTGGTGGGACCTGTGACTTTGATGGTACTGCAACTACAACAACCGCTGATCCTAGTAAGTTACTGAGCCCTGTTGACAAATTTTAGCTGATTGCGAAAACTGTGAACTGGAATGCCTCATTTTTACTTGCATTTGCTATATGTAATCCATTTAGCATGTTATGTCAAAGTTCCTTCTGACTTATGAAACTCTTTTTCACATAGATGTAAAAACCCTCAAGTGATGATTGTGAAGATTATATATCATGGCATGTGCATGTACTTGCACGCGTTATTTTAGTTTCTAGTACTAGCATTGACATTCTTACAGGGATGCCTGAAACACTCAGTCTGGTTGGCAACATAACATTTTCCTTTCTGATATATGCAAAGTACTCGTATAAATTCAGACCCGTTTTAGTGCAACTTTGAGTTAACCGTAGGTACTTGTGTGTGATAGTAGATACTTGAACACGGGTTTGATAGCCTGACACCGAGGAGTGCTATATCAAGTTAATATCATGTAAAACTTTGATAAGTTTTCTGTGAGTGACAGATGGACTAGTACCGGTGTGTAACACTTCTAGCTGAGTGTGAGTAAACATAGTATACATCTGTGACATTTTTCCTTTATAGTAATGGTTTATGGTTTTACTTGGTTCTTTTTGCAAGCGATTGCTTGATAATGGGGATCATTAGCCAAGGTTCTTGCGAAATTCTGATGTTAGATCACGAATACCTGCATTCATACTGCATATAGATTATGTTATGATCAAATAACATTCATTATAGAAGCAAGACCTTTGTTTTGTTTACCGTGAACATGTATATACACATCATTTACATATTCATTCATTTTAGCTGATGATTTTGTTGGAATGTGTAATCACACAGGTTATGGTTCGTGTGCTTTCAGCGGAAGGTAAAGTTTTATTACGAGGACTAATTTTTATTTTCAATAGTCAAGTAGGTTTAAAGTCTCCTTTTGTATTTAATTCTGATAAATGGTTGTCCCTTGTATGAACAGTAGTAATTCAAGTGCCGGGAAGGGATTCAGCCCGACAGCATATGGTCCAGCTAGTCCGATCGGTGGAAGGAGCAGCATGTTATCTCCTGAAATTGGAGGAGTAGTAGTAGTGGTAGCATTGTTGCATTGGTTGTGGTAATTTGGGAAATGTTGATGGAATTTTTTGTACCCAATACAGTACCAATAGGATTGGCTTTGTTAATGAGATGATAGGAATTCATTTAGTGGTTATTGTGTGTGGATCATGTAATTTAAGAGTTTTGTAATGAATGAAATGCTAAAGTTTTAGCCAAATTTAGATGATGAATTTCAACATTATTGAAGAATATCGGGCAAATTGGGAGGAACCGAGTAAGTGTTGTGCTTGTGAGTGAATGGAATGAAAAGTAATGAAATGTTTTTTTGGTTTTCGAAGGTAAGCAAGTCATATATATACCGATATACATAAAAGAGTATTGGATTAATTCCAACACTTAATTGCAAAAGAGAAAAATAGTGCGAGTGAGAGAACGTAAAAGGTTTCAAATTTATTACATTGATGAATTTCGGCGAATATATAAAATAAATTACAAGTTTAATAAATAAGCAATGAAGCTCTCCCATTTCTTACATGCGGGCCATGCGGCCTTTATGTGAGTGTGTTAATATTATAAATTTGATAAAATTTAGAATAAATGAGAGTATACTGGGATAATATCTAGAAATGCATATAAAAAGACGAGTAGATACTTTTATCCATGAACTTTTGATATATATTGTGATATGCAATATTGCAGTAATTACTTGTCTTACCAGTCAGTATACCAAGGTGAATTCAGAAGAGAAGAGTGGAAATCAGGAAAAGAAAAAGAGAGGAAGGAAAAGGAACGCCCGTCGCCCACAATCACTGATTGCTGTGACCACCGAGCCACTTGCGACTGCTGCTACAACGAACGTCCGACAACGACTGACGGAACCCTGCTGCAACGTAAGTTTGAAATTGCTGTTGCTTTTTGATAAATTTTAAACCCTAGTTTGTAGATATTAAATAATCAGTTTGTAAAATTCATGAATTGTCAATTAGTTTGTGAATTAGTTGTGAAGTAGTCTGTAAATTAGTTGTGAAATAGTGAATTTAATAAGTTTAACAATTAGTTTGTTTTTGTGAATTGGCTAAACTAGTTTAGTTTGTGAATTGTGAATTAGTTTGTCAATTGAATTAGTTAGTGAACTTTTGTATTAAAAGTTGTTTATTGTTTCATATTTTTTAAATTAATTAGGAACTAGGATAAGTTCAACAAACCAATCTTTGTCAAATGTTGTTTTAGAAATTGAAATCACAAAATAATTCTTGTTCTTTACAAGCACAAGGCTAATGAGATTGATGTTTATGAACCAATTGATGTCAATGATGTGGATATAGATCAAAATGGGAGATTCAAGTAATAGTAATTAACCCGTTGAGAAGGATTAAGGATAGACAAAATGTTGAACTTATTCATGATCTGTAATTTAGAATGGATTATCCTCTTTATCAATGAAATCCTTGTCAACCATCTTGTCATAGAATGAAGATTTGGAGGACTTTTTAGTAGTATGTACCCAAATTTGTAATATTAAAATGGCTTTTCGGATTGTAATATTTTTGTATTAACTTACAAGTTAACCCATTTTTTTAGAATATCATTTTCAAAAATAGGTTCGTTTTGAATTATCGAAATTGTCCTCCATTATATTGATTAATGTGTAGCCATACCCAAATTCTTTTGGGACTAAGGCATTGTTGTTGTTGTTTGTCCCCCATCTTCAAATTATTGGCTCTGCCATTGGATATTAAAAGGGTGGATAAAAGGGGAAACTGAGAAGAGAGGAGCAAAATGAATAGTGGAGGGGGTGGAGGGAGGATGACAACGTCAACATCGGCGTCAAGATCATCGTGGCGGTCAACATCTGTGTCAGGGTCAGGGAAGAGGATTCAAAAGGAATTGAAAGATTTGGATTCCCATCCTCCCCCTCTCTCCTCCGCCGGTCCCATCGCCGACAACCTTTATCATTGGCTCGCCACCTTCATCGGGCCCCCTGGTAATGGTCACTTTCTTTCCTTTCCTTTATTTATATATTTATGATTGAATTAGAGTAATAGGGTTTTGTTGTGTGATTGGTGGTTGTGGTGTAGGAACTCCATATGAAGGGGGTATCTTTTTCTTGCACATATTGTTTCCGGTTGATTACCCTTTTAAACCTCCCCAGGTCCAGTCTCGTCTTGTCTCTCTCTCTCTCCATGCCCTACTTCCATATGAGATGAATATGATTTCAAGTTGACAATGGAGATGATTAACTAGTTTAGTTTGTATCTTATATAATGCGAATGTGGATGGGTAGAGCAGGTGGTGTTTAAAACAAGAATATACCACTGCAATGTGGATTCGTCGGGTAATCTCAACTTGGACATCCTGAAAGATGCTTGGAGTCCAGCCCTCACCATCTCCGAACTCCTGCTTGCCATTAAGTCCATCTTTCGAACCCCTCTCCTCAACCCTCGTAAGTTTCTCCCTTCCATTCTTGACATGATTTATTCATACATCCATCTATATTCTCTCCCTATCCCTATGCTAAGCTTCCTTCTCTGCAGACTATGCCGTGCCTTCCATCGCTCACCTTTACCATGTTGATAGGAACACCCACGATCAACTTGCTGCCCAATGGACTCTCCGTTTTGCTAAATAATACAGACTAATTCCTTACTTGTATAATTTTCTCAATATCTGTTCTTTCACTTCCCGTGCTTTTCTGTACTGTACCTGAATTTCCTCCGCCATTTCATCTGTTACCTACCTTGTAACAGAGAATTGCATTGTACCAAGTATATTACTGCTCCTGCTATCAGTTAATCCCTCCCCCATCTAAGTCTCTACTGCACTGTTGTTTCCATGTGAATATCAATTAAACGTCTTAGTCTACTAGACTACTACTAAGTACTATATCCCTGCCCTTGTGGCTCTTTAGCACCAAAAAAAAAAAAAAACTAAGTACTATGTAATATGTATAAAAGTCTAAGCTGCCCTTTGATCTTGTTTTGAAACATGTCTAAGCTCACTTTACTATATCAGTTTAATCTATCTTTCCGTGTATAAAACAATCAAGAGAAGAATTATGTTTACTCCAACTTTCCGCACAATATGCATGTAGCCACACTTGCTAAAACTTTCAAAAACCTGCATTCATGCATATTGTTTAACGTACATTTCCAACATTATCTATCCATCTGTGTTATTTTTTACTTGCTATATTTTTTTTGACCGTTAACAACTTAAATTTTGCTTTCAATGTTTATAAACTAGACATTGAGATGAAACTAACAATTTCTCATATAAGTACGAAACAATTGTACATGATATAATTTGGTCAAAATTTTCCACTCGTTGAAATAGGGTTTTTCTACATTATGCCCATGAGGTATTGGGTTTTCTATGCTGTGTCCTTCCAAATTAAAACTTCCACATGGTGCCCCTAAGGTTCAACTATTTACTATGCCATGACCTTGTACTTAAACAAATATTAAATGCAAGTAAATTTTTTGTTGCATGAACCATAGTGCTCATAGTGCACTTTAATTGCAAGGAAAATTGTAAGAGTATGGGCAATGAACAGAAGCGTATGAGCCACCAAATTGAGATTGAAATTGTGACATTTTTAACGAGAAGGTCATGGCTTAGCCAGTTAATGAAACTTAGGGATACCATGTGGAAATTTTAATTTGGGAGGGCACGACGTAGTAAACCGAATACCCAGGGACACCAATGTAGAAAAACCCGTTGAAATAAAATATAGCAATAAAAGAGAGGGCATTTTAGTAGAAATAAAAAAGTTGAGTATTGCTATTTTGTGTTCACTTTAAAAGCCCATGATTTATTTTGTGAAGCATGTTTTTATCCTAAAAAAAAAATGTAATGGCCATAATAGGACGCCTTGTAATTTTTTTTTTTTTTTTTTTTGAGAACATAGTGGAGGCTAGGACATGGGCATGCTGCACCATTTTCCTGTCAACCTTCATGCATTTAATAAAAGAAAAGACATACATAAGGACTTAATATCCGAAATAACAAGTTTAATATTATGGGGAGCTTTTTTTATCTTGGAGAAGGCTTTCGATTAAGATGGTAGAATCCGTGAAGACCAAAGCTTGGGAGCACAAGTGTTTTGCGGCTCGGATCCCATGAAGTATTGCAAGTGCTTCGGCTGGTGAGGAGTGGACGCCATAACACGAGTATGGGCCGTTGCAATGGTGATGTTGTGATGGTTGTTAATTAGCCAACCTGTAGCAGACTTCAAGTGGTGTGGCGTCTGTTTCCATGCCCCATGGACGAGGATCGTGTAGATAGGTGTTGTGGACGTACATGTTCCATACTGCCAACTAAGTTGCTCATTGGTTGTGATTTCTTGGGGTGGGACGGGATTTGTGTCCTGGGAGTATGTAGGCCGTGCATTTGAAATGGTCCAGTCCTGCATGCTAACACGCTGAAGCAAAAGAATCGTCTTGGGGCTAGGAGGCACTTTGTTAAAAACAACATCATTCCGATGGACCCAAATAGCCCAGAAAGTGGACACAAATACTCCTGTAAGATGAGAATTGGTTTGCATCTTTACAAAATACAGCCTTGTAATTGTGTAACGAAGATAAATTGTTATTGAGTTAATTTAATAAATATGAGTGATAAATAAAACAGAGGGTGAATGTATAAAAGGAGTTAGGTGAAGGCGTGGAGGACGAATCACGTGATTGGGCTGGGGTCAACGAGAGTGACTTATAGTCGGTATAATTTATTAATACTTGAATAAATAGGAAGTAAATAACACATAATTAGTTAACAGTAATTAAGAATTGAAGATGAAGAAGGAGGAATTGATAGCGGGTGGTATGAGTGTTGAGGAAGCGGAGAAATTAATAAAAGTAATTGATGAGGTGATTTGGAGGGTTGGTGATCATGTTAAGGGAAGAGGTGCAGCAGCAGAGGCATGGCGAGAAGTAGTAGGAAGAAAACTTTTAAGGCCAGATCACCCACACGCGGTGCATCAAAGGGTGTACTACACGCTTTACTCTGATTGGGATTCTTCTCTCCTGGGACCTCCTCTTTACTGGTTTCCTTCTCCGTATGTACTCACTACTTATTGTTGTTGTTTCCTTTGATTTGAATTTTAATATGAAAATAATTAATTAATTAATTAATTAATACCATGAATACAATACAGATATGAAAGCAGTAACACTAATTTGGGTCGCATGATGGAATCACATGGTCCCAGGTTGTTGGGCAACTCTTACCACGATCCTATTTCCAGTTTTTCTACTTTTCAAAACTTCACTCTTCACCATCCTCAGGTTCCCTCTCAATCTTTTTTTTTTTTTAATTGTTCAACGTCATCTGTTTTTAAATCTCCTCATCTACTAATTAACTAATGGCTATTTCCAGATTTACTGGTCTTTACTTATAAGAGAACTTTCCGTTTGGTTTCGTAAACCCCCTACTTGTGTTCTTGATGATACACTACACCCCTCTAAACCTGGAGGTACATGGTTTCCTGGTGCACTTCTTAATATCTCTGAGTGCTGTCTCCTCCCTACTTCTCATCCTACCAAAATGGATACCAGTATCGCTATTGTTTCTCGACACGAAGCCGCTGATCATTTACCTGTCTCTCATCTCACTCTTCAACAACTACGTCTACATGTTATGTATGTTCTCCCTCCCTCTCTCTCTTTCTCTATTACACTTTTTACTACTTGTTCACCCTGCCTTCCCGCTTTCTATTTGTAGGCTTGTTGCTAATTCTTTGGATGCTACTTTTGCTAAGGATGATGTCATTGCACTGGATATGCCTATGACTGTCAATGCAGTCATCATTTACTTGGCTATTATTCTCTCCGGTCGTATTGTTGTCACTATTGCTGATAGCTTTCCTGCTAACGAAATCGCTACTCGCTTGCGTATTTCTAAAGCTAAGGCCATCTTTACTCAGGTTACTACCTCACCTTTAACTATTCCTATTCCTCTTTTATCTCGTTTACTTTCTAATATATGAGTTTCTACCTATGTGACTCCCATCTACGCTAACTTTTACTTTTAATGTATGCTTTATCACTATCAATCTTCCTCCTTCATCCTACTTGGATTCCTTTGATTGCCTGTGGTATTGTTTGCTGGAGTGATGCTCATGGTTTTCATCTAATATCAGGATTTTATCGTAAGAGGAGGTCGGAGATTTCCTTTATATAGGTACTGCCCTCTTCTCATTATCAAATCTTGATATTGTATTGCAACTTATTGAAACCACTTGTTTTTGTCATATCCCCTTTTCATCATCAATTATCAGTTACTGTATGTTTAAGCACGGCTGTTGAAGCATTTCAATTACTGTGTTTTATTCAAGTGTATTGCCTATGCTTTGCTCAGGTCACCTTTTATCTCCCACTTTGTATACACACTACTCCAATATGGAAATGGACACATGCATGAAACTTTGTTTAATTTCTATCTTCGACCCTGGTGTGTTTTTTAAAATATATAAAAATGGCCAAGACTTGCACCTTTAATTAATTTTTTCTATGATTTACATTGAGGATAATGATAAATAGTGGCTTGTGTGTTATGCATTCATAAATATGCCTGTAAGATAAACTAACAGTTATCTCACCCATTACAGTCGAGTCTCCGAAGCTGCTCCAGAAATCACTATTGTGGTCCCAGCTGTGGGAGAATCTGTCACTGTGTCATTGAGGAAAGAAGACTTATCATGGAAAGATTTTCTTGCGCGAGGGAGCCGGCTTTCAAGGTACTCTCACTAACCCAAATAAGTGTTTTCTATTGTTACACATTTAGATTGAAGTGTTTAAGATAAATTCAGGGCTTCTAAAACTGCTGAGCAACTATTACATTGGTATTGCGAACCTGACTTATCAATTGGCTTAATATTAAAAAATGAAAGATAGCATGGAAGACTAAAAGTTAGTTTAGAGGGGAGAGGGGATTAGAGTGAAGGGATTAATTGCATTTGATGGATTGCAGACTTTTAGGATGAGATTGGTTTTGGAAGCACAGTCCAGACTATTGCAGATATACTCACTGTGAGCTGTTAAATGTGATGATGTATCCCATTTCATCTATCATTATGTGCATCTAAGTTATCCAATCATAATGTTTCCTAAAAAAATTCTGTTTGATTTGCTTAAGTTAGTGGCACACAGGATGGAAAACGAAATGAGATAATAGATTTCCAGGCGATTTGAAATTTACTGGCGGGCTTAAGGAAAATGCGGAAGGCTTAAATCTTTGATTGCATCTGTTAGCTAGGCTGGGCCTTTTAGTTTTTCTCCCTTTGTAAATGATTAGTAACAACACATTTGGTCTTGATGTTTTTTTTTTTTTTTTTTGGTTGAGAGAGAGAGAGAGAGAGAGAGAGAGAGNATTCTCTCCGGTCGTATTGTTGTCACTATTGCTGATAGCTTTCCTGCTAACGAAATCGCTACTCGCTTGCGTATTTCTAAAGCTAAGGCCATCTTTACTCAGGTTACTACCTCACCTTTAACTATTCCTATTCCTCTTTTATCTCGTTTACTTTCTAATATATGAGTTTCTACCTATGTGACTCCCATCTACGCTAACTTTTACTTTTAATGTATGCTTTATCACTATCAATCTTCCTCCTTCATCCTACTTGGATTCCTTTGATTGCCTGTGGTATTGTTTGCTGGAGTGATGCTCATGGTTTTCATCTAATATCAGGATTTTATCGTAAGAGGAGGTCGGAGATTTCCTTTATATAGGTACTGCCCTCTTCTCATTATCAAATCTTGATATTGTATTGCAACTTATTGAAACCACTTGTTTTTGTCATATCCCCTTTTCATCATCAATTATCAGTTACTGTATGTTTAAGCACGGCTGTTGAAGCATTTCAATTACTGTGTTTTATTCAAGTGTATTGCCTATGCTTTGCTCAGGTCACCTTTTATCTCCCACTTTGTATACACACTACTCCAATATGGAAATGGACACATGCATGAAACTTTGTTTAATTTCTATCTTCGACCCTGGTGTGTTTTTTAAAATATATAAAAATGGCCAAGACTTGCACCTTTAATTAATTTTTTCTATGATTTACATTGAGGATAATGATAAATAGTGGCTTGTGTGTTATGCATTCATAAATATGCCTGTAAGATAAACTAACAGTTATCTCACCCATTACAGTCGAGTCTCCGAAGCTGCTCCAGAAATCACTATTGTGGTCCCAGCTGTGGGAGAATCTGTCACTGTGTCATTGAGGAAAGAAGACTTATCATGGAAAGATTTTCTTGCGCGAGGGAGCCGGCTTTCAAGGTACTCTCACTAACCCAAATAAGTGTTTTCTATTGTTACACATTTAGATTGAAGTGTTTAAGATAAATTCAGGGCTTCTAAAACTGCTGAGCAACTATTACATTGGTATTGCGAACCTGACTTATCAATTGGCTTAATATTAAAAAATGAAAGATAGCATGGAAGACTAAAAGTTAGTTTAGAGGGGAGAGGGGATTAGAGTGAAGGGATTAATTGCATTTGATGGATTGCAGACTTTTAGGATGAGATTGGTTTTGGAAGCACAGTCCAGACTATTGCAGATATACTCACTGTGAGCTGTTAAATGTGATGATGTATCCCATTTCATCTATCATTATGTGCATCTAAGTTATCCAATCATAATGTTTCCTAAAAAAATTCTGTTTGATTTGCTTAAGTTAGTGGCACACAGGATGGAAAACGAAATGAGATAATAGATTTCCAGGCGATTTGAAATTTACTGGCGGGCTTAAGGAAAATGCGGAAGGCTTAAATCTTTGATTGCATCTGTTAGCTAGGCTGGGCCTTTTAGTTTTTCTCCCTTTGTAAATGATTAGTAACAACACATTTGGTCTTGATGTTTTTTTTTTTTTTTTTTGGTTGAGAGAGAGAGAGAGAGAGAGAGAGAGAGGAGTGGGTTGAATGGTTGATTGCCATTAGATGTTGTGTTTTGCTTATATTTAGATTTTTTTATTATTGCAGGTATGGTCTAATTGTAATTTCATTTTGCACAGACCTCATGAATACTCCCCAGTGTACCAACCAGGGGATTCCATAACCCACATACTCTTCTCATCTGGAACTACAGGTAAATGAGATATTTCAATGTGGCATAAAAACCTTTTGGATAATTTTAATACGGAGTATGTGAAATGATTCAACAGATCAACTCCTCCGTCCTCCCCCTCTCCATATCTGCTTTACTAGTTCATTTATATATTTTGGTTGGTGATGTTGGTACTTCTTTGAGCCAGGGGATCCAAAGGCGGTACCTTGGACTCACCTGTCTCCAATTCGAGCTGCTGCTGATTCATGGGCACATATGGATATTAAAGTTGGAGATATCATGTGTTGGCCGACAAATTTAGGATGGGTGGTGGGACCTATATTGCTCTATGCATGTTTTCTTAGTGGTGCAACTCTTGCTCTTTATCACGGATCTCCTCTTGGGAGAGGTTTTGGGAAATTTGTTCAGGTGTGGCTTTGAGGCTTCTATGCTGTAATTAACAAATAGTGGTAACAGTTTTTTCCCACTGATATTTTGTGCTTTTATAATAGGCAAACTGTTTGTTGGCTTGTTCTTTCTGAATATCAGAATACAAGTGAGGTGCTGAAGTAATGTGCTAATAACTACCTTTTTATAAGTAGAGTAGTTTTCTTTATAAAGGAAAAAAAAAGGAAGTTTGAAGGAGATGCATGTTATCTTTTCCTAATTTTGTTAGGCAATAAAATTGATATTCAATTATAAGAGGGCGAGAAAGGGAAGGGTTGTAATAAATTTGTGCGTATAAGGGGGAAATGAAACAGGAGGAAGACATGTGTTACACCAGCTTACTGTGTAAAATCTCCGTATAGTCATAGATAAATTAAAACAGATATGGTTTGCATTAAGCTTTCTGATGTTTGGATCTCTTCAGTGTTTACACTATACCAAAGTGAGTTTTGTAATTTGTACCATGACGAATGGGTGATGACTTTGCTCTGTGGAGCTGAAGCATGCATTGCAATGGTATTAGATGAGCAATAATTTATGAGGATTGAGAAGTTATAATGTTTAGAAGAATTATATTCGTTAATTAAAAGGAATAAGAGCATAAGATCGTGAGGACTAAGGAGTTATATTGTTGAGGAGGATGCTTAGGCTTGTTGTGGTTCTACTAGAAATCTAGAATAGCAGACCTCAAACTGTTTTGGGATGAAGGCGTTGTTGCTGCTGTTGTTGTTGCAATCTTACTAGAATGAAATGTAATTGATATTGTTTAATAACCTTCATTTGCAGGATGCAAGGGTGACTGTACTAGGAACTGTACCAAGTCTTGTGAAGACTTGGAAGAACACACATTGTATGGATGGCCTAGATTGGACAAACTTGAGGTAATTATTGTGGTAAACATTCTATGCTATTAAGTTCACTTAATACAATCATAATTAAGAGGCCTGAATGTGATCTGGTGCAGAGCATTTGCTTCTTCTGGAGAAGCCTCTAATGTAGATGACGACCTTTGGCTTTCATCAAGGTCTTATTATAAACCAATCATTGAATGTTGTGGAGGCACTGAGCTGGCAGGAAGCTATCTTCAAAGCAGTCTGCTGCAACCGCAAGCCTTTGGGACGTTCAGTACCCCAGCAATGTCAACAGGATTTGTTATTCTTGATGATCATGGAAATCCTTTTGTAAGCATCAAATGCATATCCTTACTTGAATGCTTTTTTGCCACACTTTTGAACTTAAATTCCTCTTAGATAAGTACTATATATAGTGCCAATTCTAATTTAGAGTAATACCAGTAATATAATTCAGCTTTATATTTGACAGCCAGATGATCAAGTATGTGAAGGTGAAGTGGCTTTATTTCCTATGTTGCCAGGAGCATCTGACAGATTGTTAAACGCTGATCATGACGAGGTTTATTTTGAAGGAATGCCACTATACAAAGGGATGGTATATGGTTCTTTCTCTTCACTTCTTGAAGTTGTTACTGTTAGATATCTGAAAGATTAATATATGCTTGCTATTTTTCTAAAAATATACTACGTATAATGCCTCTGTAAACGTTTATTTACAACAGTTGAGTGTTTGTGCATTTCAAGGCAATTTTTGTAAGTAGGCAGAATTACTAAACTACCCTCACCAAGACCCCTTGGCCCCCACCACACCACCTTAGGTTTGAACCCAGACCAAACACCCCATTACCTACCTAGATGTTCGAAAAACCACTAGCACCACCGCTGGAGCTCGTGCAACCCTAGAATTCGAACCACCCACGACCCAGAAAAGCACACCCTCCTACCACAAGCACCATCCACCCAAAAATCAAGTAACACACCCATCGAAAAATCGAGCCCAACCAGTCAACCACCATCAAGTTCGAACCCATTAACACCACCGCCATCATTCGAACTCATTAGCCACCACCAAAATTCGAACCCATTAACCAGCACCATCATTCGAACCCATTAACACCACCACCAATACCATTCGAACCCATTAACACCACCACCAACATTCGAACACCTATTAAGCACCAACCTCCATCAATTTCAAACACCCATTAACCACCACTAACAACATTCAAAGCCACTGCCACCACCCAATCGCAAAGTCAGTTCTAAATCTAGATTGAACCCTAATGCCATAAAGTCATAAACCACAGCTGATTTTCATGGTATGAGGATTTAAAACGCGATGCGACAGTAAGGAGGAGTAGGGGGTTGTATGGAAGAGAGAGAAGTGGTGGTCGGTGATGGAAGGAGAGAGGATGTAATGAATCAAGGCCCACCACCAGTTATCTGTATGTACAGTAGGAGGCCCAAGAAGAAGCCCAGTTCCAACGGTCTTCCATAGTCTTCAACTGCAACATGTGTTGGAGGATATCTACTATTTTGGCATTATTAGTTTACTTTCTTTTGCATGTGTTCTAATTAGAGTTAAGCTCCAAGCTGTTAGGAGGAGTCATTAATGTTCTGTTTTGCTATTTTGGAAGTAGTAGTGAATTAAATAGTAGAGAGGAACCAATGTAACAGTCATTCAGAAATTGTGAGAACTACTTGGAGAGTTGTGAGCTAAACTCACTAAACCTTTTGGCTATCAATTAATCATCTATTCAAATTTCCTCTTAATTGCTTCTCGAATTCTGTTTTAGTTAGTTAGAGTGCCCGTGTCTTACAGTTGGTATCAGAGCAGCCATGGCTCCTGGTACACACACGCAACGAATTGAGGCACTCGAAGGAACGTTGGAAGAGGTCAGCTCAAAGGTGGGCAACTTAGACGAGACAATCCAGCAGATTGTTTCCAGGGCAGTTGCAACCAGCATGGACGAATGGAGGCAGTTAGTGGAGACACGGCTCCATGAAGAACAGTTGGCAGCCACAAGACGGTTGGAAGGGCGGCTGGACACGTTCCAGCAAAATCATGAGAAGTACCTCGCGAAGATTATAACGTTGGTAGAAGGAAGAGAAAGGAGGCAGGCAGAGAGTTATGAAGAAGAGGAAGTTGGAGAAACGAGGGGAATGGAGGCGAGAAGGCAAGGCAATGGCAGAGAGACAACCCTTGAAGGAAGGGGGAATTGGAAGTATCGAAAGCTAGAGATGCCCACCTTGGATGGAACCGACCCGGATGGTTGGATTTTGAGGGGAGAGCAATATTTTCATTTTTATCAATTACTAGGCTTTGAG
The DNA here is from genome assembly GCA_016808085.1 of Suaeda aralocaspica. NCBI lineage: Eukaryota > Viridiplantae > Streptophyta > Magnoliopsida > Caryophyllales > Amaranthaceae > Suaeda > Suaeda aralocaspica. The sequence goes on from PYUH01000151.1 coordinate 1,260,093, forward strand.
AAATTACAGGCTGCTGTGGTCTCCATGGAAGGGAACGCACTACGTTGGTATCAATGGGAACACCGGAGGAGACCCGTGGTGTCTTGGGAGGACTTGAAGGAGCGGGTTTTGCTCCAATTTCGCCCCACAAACGCTGGAACCCTTCACGAGCAGTGGTTAGCAGTGACATACACAACCACGGTGGCGGAGTATCGAAGGTCTTTCATCGAGAAGGCTTCACCCCTCGACGATGTTCCGGAAAGCATAATGAAGGGCCAATTTGTGAATGGCTTGAAGGAAGACATCAAAGCAGAAATACGGATGCTTAATCCGATGACTCTTGAACAAGCCATGGACTTGGCTTTACGGATCGAAGAGAGAAACAGGGTGAGCAGCCTGAAGAAGCCCCCTGCGACTCTAAACAGGCCCACTTTCTTCTCCTACTTTCACAAAAGTCCGACCAATACTCTACTTGGGGGTGGCTCGGCCCACAGTACGCCCAACCCGAACCCGAGCAATAACACCACCGTGATTAGTAAAACTAGTGTGGCCAGCCTGGGCTCACTAGGCAGAATTACCCAACGGGCCTGACGGGTCGGAGTCAAAGCACCACATCTCGTTTCACGGGGGATGTTCGACGATTATCGGAGAAGGAGTTGCAGGAGCGCAAGGCCAAGGGACTCTGCTTTAAATGTGATGAAAAGTGGGTTGTGGGTCACAAGTGCAAGGCTCGTGAGTTGAGTGTGCTCCTAGTGGAGGACACCGAAGGTGAGGAAGAAGGGGAGCTTGCTGCCATATAGGAACCCGGTGAGACCCACGACGAAGCAACCCCTATGATATCCATGAATTCATTGGTGGGTTTGACAAGCCCGAAAACAATGAAATTACGGGGGACTATTAATGAGCACCCGGTGGTGGTGATTATTGATCCCGGAGCCACCCATAATTTTATATCGGAATCGACGATGGCGGAAGTAGGGCTACCCGTGGTGGGGAAGGGGATTTTTGGAGTGTCTCTCGGGAACGGCGAGGCCGTGAAAGGGAAGGGACAATGCATTGGGGTCCGATTAAATCTCGACGGAAAAGTGACTATTGAAGAGGACTTTTTACCCCTAAAACTGGGGAACTCAGATGTCATCATGGGAATACAGTGGCTTGAAAAGTAAGGGACGGTTCGGACTAACCGGAAAATACAAGAGATGGATTTAAGTGGAAAAACAAGGAAGTCACTCTTAAGGGAGACCCCACTCTAGCTCGCACAGGGGTGTCCTTGAAAGCCATGATTCGTGCCTTAAGGAAGGAACAAGGGGGTCTCTTAGTGGAACTATCACAGATGGAAAAGGGGGAAAGGGGCTCGGAGAACGGGGTGAGCTGGCCGGAATTTCTGCAGAAAACCATGGTCGAATTTGCAGATGTTTTTGAAACCCCACAAGGGCTGCCATGAGCGTGCGCCCTTACCGGTACCCTCAATTTTAGAAGGACGAAATTGAACGCCTCATACGCGAGATGCTCAACGCCGGCATAATTAAACCCTCCACGAGTCCTTTTTCGAGTCCGGTGCTATTGGTCAAGAAGAAAGATGGTTCATGGCGGTTCTGCGTGGATTACCGCGCACTCAACAAGGAGACGGTACCGGATAAGTATCCGATACCGGTGATAGAGCTTGAGTTTTCACTAAGCTGAATTTGTAGGCTGGGTACCATCAGATTCATGTAAGGCCCGAGGATACTCATAAAACTGCCTTCCGCACTCACGAGGGCCATTACGAGTTCCTTATGATGCCGTTCGATCTTACGAACGCTCCGGCAACTTTTCAGTCCTTGATGAATGAAGTTTTCCGGCCGTACTTGCGGAAATTCGTTTTGGTGTTTTTGACGACATTCTTGTGTACAGTGCGAGTTGTGAGGAACATGATGAACATGTCAGGAAGGTGATGGAGGTATTAAGAGAACAGAAGTTGTATGCTAATTTGAAGAAATGTGAATTTGCTAAAAGTGAAGTGGCCTACTTGGGTCATGTAATATCACATGGGGGAGTGGCTATGGACCAGAATAAGGTAGAGGCCATGTTAGATTGGCCCATACCACAAAATCTGAAAGAGTTGAGAGGCTTTCTGGGCCTAACTGGTTACTACTGCAAGTTTGTGGCCCAATATGCAAGAGTGGCCCAACCACTAACTAGCCAACTCAAGAAAGACAGCTTATGTTGGACTAATGAAGCAACTAAAGCCTTCAACCAACTTAAAGAGGCCATGACACGCGCCCCAGTGTTAGCAATGCCGGATTTTTTTCGGCCATTCATCGTGGAGGCCGACGCCTCCGGTTATGGACTCGGGGCAGTTTTAATGCAGAATGGAAGACCCCTTGCATTCAGCAAACTACTAGGACCCGCCAACCAAGGCAAATCCATCTATGAAAAAGAGTTAGTGGCCGTGTGCTTGGCAGTTCAGAAGTGGAAACATTACCTCCTAGGACGGCGATTCGTCGTGAGGAGTGATCAGCAAAGTTTAAGGTACATCACCCAGCAACGCGAAGTGGGGTTGGAATACTAGCGGTGGGTCCGCAAGTTGATCGGATTTGATTTTGAAATCCAATATAAAACCGGCACCTCTAATCGTGTGGCGGATGCTTTGTCCCGAAAGGGGGTGGAGAGGAGAGAATTGGCATCCCTCGTCACTTCTTGCACTATTGACTGGACATAATTAATTCGTGAGGTGAACGAGGATGAAGACTTGAGCAAATTAAAGGAAGTGGTAGAGCAAGGGAGCGGGCCACGAGAATATACAGTCGAAGGAGGGCGTTTAATGTTTAAGGGGAGGGTGGTTGTCCCCAGGGGAACTTCTCACAAGGGGTCACTACTACGCCTTTATCACTACACGCCGGAGGGAGGTCATGTCGGCGAGGTGAAAACATATTTGAGGTTGGCAGCTGAGTGGTTTTGGCAAGGAATGAGGAAGGATGTGACTAAGTATGTCAGAGCATGTGAAATCTGCTAACGGAACAAGCTTTCACAACAGCAACCTGCGGGTCTACTCCAGCCATTGCATATTCCGGAGGCTGTGTGGTCTGAGATAAGTATGGATTTTATTGAAGGCTTACCAAAATCAGGGGGACTTGACACCATACTCGTAATGGTAGACCGCCTCTCAAAGTACGCTCACTTCGTGGGCCTGCGCCACCCTTTTTCGACCATAGTGTCAGACAGAGACCGAGTTTTCCTCAGCATCTTTTGGAAGGAACTATTCCACCTACAAGGGACAGAGCTACGATGGAGCACCTCATACCATCCTCAAACAGATGGACAAACCGAAATCGTCAACAAGGGACTTGAGACCTATCTTCGCTGTTTCGCTGGAGAACAACCCAAGCAGTGGTCGCGGTGGTTGGCCTGGGCTGAATATTCTTATAACACAGCCATCCACTCTTCCTCCCATATGTCCCCTTTTCAGATACTCTATGGGCGAGAACCCCCGAAGATCACACGAATGGGAAGGGGAGGAACATCAGTGGGATCATTAGAGGAGGCGTTACAAGAGAGGGACTACATTTTGGATGAGCTCAAAGCAAACCTCTTTCGGTCCCAATAAGTGATGAAAGGCTATGCGGATCGGAGGAGGCGTGAACTTGAATTCGAGGTGGGAGAGATGGTATTCCTCAAACTACAACCATACCGCCGGCGTTCATTAGCCAAGAGACCCTACGAGAAATTGGCGGCGCGATTTTATGGCCCTTATGAGGTAGAACAGAAGGTGGGTATGGTGGCGTACAAGCTTAAGCTGCCCGACCATTTTCGTATCCATCCTGTATTCCATGTGTCACAATTGAAGCGTGCTGTGGGTGTTAGTCAGTGCTATAGCGACATTCCGAGTCAGCTGACCCTGAACTAGAGTTGGCCGCCAAACCTGAAGGAGTCCTGGGCTGTCGTACCACGGAAGGCGGGGCTAGGGAGGTCCTGATTAAGTGGCAAAACCTGTTATAATTCGAAGCAACATGGGAGGAAGTGGAGTTGATCGATCAGCGATTTCCCGACTTCCACCTTGAGGACAAGGTGGCTCTTTGAGCGGCGGGTGATATAACGAATCAAGGTTCACCACCAGTGATCCGTACGTACAGTAGGAGGCCCAAGAAGAAGCCCAGTTCCAACGGTCTTCCATAGTCTTCAACTGCAACATGTGTTGGAGGATATCTACTATTTTGGCATTATTAGTTTACTTTCTTTTGCATGTGTTCTAATTAGAGTTAAGCTCCAAGCTGTTAGGAGGAGTCATTAATGTTCTGTTTTGCTATTTTGGAAGTAGTAGTGAATTAAATAGTAGAGAGGAACCAATGTAACAGTCATTCAGAAATTGTGAGAACTACTTGGAGAGTTGTGAGCTAAACTCACTATTGGAGAGTTGTGAGCTAAACTCACTAAACCTTTTGGCTATCAATTAATCATCTATTCAAATTTCCTCTTAATTGCTTCTCGAATTCTGTTTTAGTTAGTTAGAGTGCTCGTGTCTTACAGAGGAGTGGTGGTCGGTGGTGAGTTGAGGTTAATGAGGGGCAATTTGGTCTATGCAAAATAACCATATAACTAAAAAAGGAAAGAAAATTGTTGCAAGTAATTAGTGACATCCGATTTTGGTGAATCTTTTATTTACGCAGGTAGTTTATATGCATGTATATTTTTTCATGAGTGTTAATTTAAAATTTGAAAGGAGCTTTGAGCTTTCCTTTTTTGACATGATTATCATTCTAGCTGTCAAATTTTCATTAAGGCTGTCTTTGTTTGTCTATAAATGATTTTCCTTCATTATTCCATTTTGCATTGTTTTATTGTTATGGAGCGTAAAATACTTTTCCCGAAGGTGGAAAATAAACCAATTTTCTATTGTAAAGGAAGGCATGCCACATTTTCCTCCTTACCCGTTATTTCTCTTTCCTTCTCCTTACACCCTTCCTTTCCCTCTCCCTCTTCCATCTTTATTCTTTCTCCATAAATTATCTTATAATCAACGAAACAAAGGGAAACTTTTTTTACATTTATGTTTGCCGTTCGAAATTGTATTCAATCAGAACTTAATTCTTTAAGTTATTTATGAAAGGTATGTTTATCATGGAACTTATCAGAGTCAGTGCAAATGGAGGCTATCTTTTGAAAGTGAGTCATTACTATTTTTTGACGAGTAAATTATTAAAGCTGTGAAGCTTTGAGAACGTTGTGTCTGGATCAGTCACCAATATTAGTGCTCAAGCTGTGTGGATTGGTTACATTACTGTAATTTTGGTCAAAATTCAATCACAACGGCTTCTTTTTTGGCAGTAACTAAATAAAGAAAAAAAACCCAACGTTAAAAAACATATACTCCTCTTGGTCCGGGCTGATTTGGCTCAGTTGCAACCTTGACTGTGAGTTTATGTTTGCAGCGCCTCAGGAGACATGGTGATATTGTCAAGCGAAGTGTTGGAGGGTATTACCTTGTACAGGGCAGGGCTGATGATACTATGAATCTTGGAGGCATCAAGGTACAGCTCTGCTATGAGTTTGTTTTATGATGATAATTGGTTAAAATTGCTCATCAGTGAAGTGACTGCAAAATTTCCATATTACTTGACATAATTCATGTTTGGTACAGACAAGTTCTGTTGAAATCGAGAGAGTGTGCAACCAGGTTGATGATAGTGTGCTGGAGACTGCAGCAGTTGGTGCAGTGTCACCACAAGGTGGTCCTGAAATGCTTGTTGTATTTGTGATCATGAAGGAGAAAATCAATGCTGATCCAGAAAAGTTGAGGATACAGTTCTCAAAAGCCATTCAGAATAGCCTGAACCCTCTTTTCAAGGTGAAGTATCTTTGTAGCCGAAAGATTTACTGTCTTTACTTCCTAATTAATGGCATTACTAACAGGATATAGATGAATCCTAATTAATGGCATCACTAACAGGATATAGATGATAAGGATGATGTATTGATATGTAAACATTAATTTTGTAATTATAATTCTTATATTGGCAACCTTCCGGCGTTTAGTTGACTTTTTTTTTCTTTTTAACCTAATTGAGTAACAGGTGAGGTTGGTGAAAATTCTTCCTGAGTTTCCTCGAACTGTCACAGGCAAGTTACTGAGGCGGGTATTGAGAGATCAGGTAAAGCCAGAGCTAGCTTTACGAAGCAAGGTATAAACTTCAATAAGCAGCAATCTTAATTTGTGTTATAACTGTCCGCGATGACATGCAATTCTGAGAACTGGCTCATGAGGAATTGTATAATGGTATAGGAAATTGGGGTCTGGTTAATTAGTCAGTATTGGTGCAGCAAATGTTATTATTGCTGCACGAAATGTTACTCCATACTTCATTATGTATTTTTCTAAGCTCTTCAAATACTTTATTAAAAAAGTTTTTCAGAATCCATACACAATCTGAAACAATCCAAACTACTTTGATTTATGGTACTCTGATATATTTATTTAATTTAGTTGGATGGTGAATGACTGCTTTGTAGCCTGTAACATAGTTTATTTGACATGATATTTTATTTAGAACCCAAGCAGTTTACTTTAACAAAAATAACACACACAAACAAACACAAACACATTAACCACTTGTTCATCTTGATGACCCAACCTTGAGCTCTCTTTTATTTTCAGCATTTTTAGCTTGTTTACTGATTGCCTTATTCACCCTTAGCAAATATTAGACCTTAGCAAATTCAAGGGTTTCCTTGCCATCATGTGCCTTCCTGAAGAAGTGTAGTGTGTAATCAGAGTACAACACCTTTTTGTACTTGGGTTTCTCTCCACTTTTTTCCAATACTTCCTCTAATGGTCCGATCACCTGGGTTGGCTTTGGATTCACAAACAGGGGAATTGATATCCTGTCCTTATTTTTATTAGCTATCACACGGTGTTCAATGCTCCGGTACTTTCCATTGCTCATGATTTGCAAGGCATCACCGATGTTAATCACCAACGCTCCAGGAATAGGTGGTACATGGATCCAGCTTTCTCCATCAGGGGCCCGAACATAGAGCCCACCAATATCGTCCTGCAGCAAGATAGTAAAGGTGGAGACATCGGAGTGCCGTCCTACTCCTACCGCGAGCTCTGGTTTTGGACATTTAGGGTAGTAATTTAGGTTAACTCTTGTAGAACCTGTCATAAATGACCTTTTTTCCTCGTTGATTTCATTAATGTTAAGTCCTTTCATCAAGACTTCCACAAGTGGTTTAGTTACAACTTGGCTCTTCAGTATGTACTCGAGTAGTTGATTCCTGAATAACAGTAGTAATACAGATCAACAAATTGTTGAATGATTAAATATTGACATGCATAATAGTTGTCAAAATACAGAATAGTGCATCACAATAGATACCTGCAAGCATCAGGCCAGAGAGCAAGAGCTTCTTCATCAGAAACATAAAGGATGCTGAGGTAATCCTTCCATTCCAGGGTTTTCTCAGCCTCTGGGACAAAGCTAGTACTTAACCGCACATGGTTGCTAGGAGTGTTTTGTTTAAAATACTTCTTCTTCTCTTCTGGAGGCAAAGCATAGAAAGCAAGAGTTGCTTGTTTCATGTTCTCAAGTACCTCAAGTGGTATCCCATGGTTGATGATCTGAAAGAATCCCCACTGATGAGCAGCATCACATACTGATTTTGCCACCTTTGGATCATCCCAGTTCGACACATCAATTATGGGAATTGATCCTCCAACAATCTTCATGTTTGAAGGTCTTTCTAATTGCGGTTGTATGTACTGCTTTGGCAACTCCACTTTTTCTTTCTCAGATAAGCCTTTCACTCCATTACCAGCATTTACCAGAAATTTTGTCAGATTCGCTATCTCTGCTTGTGTAGCCATTTCTCTGCTGCACATGGAACCAAATTGTTAATAGGTTATAAGACACATCTTGTCTAACTATGCCTTAACTCTTTTTTTCTTTGAAGTAATTTCATTCACTGTTTGAAACATCTTTGTGATTTTCTCCTAGAAATTGATCAGCAGTGATAATTGTAAATGTTATGTAATTCTTTTTTCTTCTGTTTCAATTGAAGTACATAATAATTTATGTTGTTGTTTATTAGCTACAATTGTAACCGAAATAAACATAATCTTAGCGAAAACAAAGAAGATTTTTAAATTCATGGATCACAACATTCATATTCCCTTTTTTTTTTTTGATGCAATTTATATTCCCTTAGTATGTAGTTTTTCCTACAAAAAAAAAAATATATGGCGTTGATTCATATATTTTGTATGAAATATATAATTTATTAATTATAATCGTGAAACAAAAAAAATTGTCCAAATGATCTCAATAACAATTAGTCAATTACAGTAAAACATCAAATTAATGCTGTAATGTTGAGATTAAACTCAATTGAAAAAAAAAAATAGATCTTTAGCACACTTAGCTTGGTTAATGGTATATTTTTTTTGTAACGATAATGGCATTGAATATGTATTTATGTATAGAAAATATGATATAATATCATTTTAATTTTTTTTAATTTAATTTACAACAAATAAAAAAAACGTAAAATCTTGGATTTATAGAAAATGAGAGTTAAAATAAAGGTGATAAAGATAAGAAAAAGCATACATACTACAACAACAACAAAGCCTTAGTTTCAAATTAATTTGAGCTCGGCTAGACATGAAACAATGCGAAGAGTAAATCAATATGAGAAGTAACAGTGATAAGTCAATTAAAGATAAAATAGTTTGTAAAATAAATAAATCCAAAGGACATATAATAATGTAAACAGAATAATTATTAGCTTCAAATCATATATATATATATATTTGGGTTCATGGACATCCTCAACTGAAAGTATAATTCAATCCAAGTGATTTAATGGAAGAAGATTAATTATTATGGAGTACTACTATTATTATTGTTGTTGTTATTATTATTGGTGTTAGGGAGTCACAAGAGACCAATTGTTATTTGTCACTCTCACGATGGACAAAGATTATTAAAGCATACACAAAACTAATTGTTAAAAATATTTTTATAGTAGTATTTAAGTTTTACTCTTTTATATACGTGCAATAACTTAAACAGTACAATAATGTTTAGAATTATGAGGAAAAAGAAATGATAAGGTTAGTTTGGATTTGGCAGACACAATGCATGGTGATGTTATATATGTAATGTAATTTATAGCATACAAAATACAACTACGTTAGAGACTGAGCATTAAAACCAAATTAAAGTAGGTTAGCTTAGTATATATCCTCATTGCAGCTAGGTTCATTGATATTTTATATAGAGTCCAGTATTTTATAATTTATATATAACATAGATAGAAAAGAACACATATATAACATAGATAGAAAAGAACACATATAAATACTACCTTTGATATAACAGTACTATATGGAATGGTATGAGAGTGAGATCCAACGTTAATTCAATGGTTTCCATTATGACTTAAGAAGACACGCATGCATCAAATATTTTAATAGGCTAGTAAATATATATATTGCATGAGTAAATGTCCTCAATTAATTACCAGTCATTGCTACAAACACATAATGAAAACTTTGCTTTGATTAATATACACTGAACTACTTACTGTTACCTATAGTCAGTAGTGTAGTAGTAGTAGTAGCGGCAGCGCTTAGCTTGGTTCAATTCGCGTATGTACTGTGCGCTTCGTCGTGCAATAATGCAATTAATTAACCTAAGCTCACTCAGCTCATCACTCTTTGTTTTGTCATAAACTCTAGCAATTTGAAGAAAGATATGCGAGTTAGGGTAGTGTAGTGCACTTTGCAACTGCAACTTCACTCCCTATTTATACTGCTCTACATATACAGTGTACAATTGCCACCAAACTTTGATTTAATGTGCACCACCATCCTCTATTTCCACTATTTTTTTTTTTTTGACTTTAATTTTATTGTCTGTCCTGTTTTTATTTTGTGCAAGGAAATTTATGTATATGACCTGTATATTTATCCCTTTTTTACCATTTAGTATAATTCTTGTGAACATAAGTATGCTCTAGCTAGGTTAATTAATTCTTGAATAATTCACATGCATGATGGTTATATTTTATTTGTGTACTAGCGCCCGCCTCTTTCATCTTAACAGCTAGCTTTGGCGCATTATTATTATTATTATTTTTTTAAGTTTATCCCAACGATTCAATATATTCATTGTGTGATCACAACTTTTAAAATGAAAGAAATTAAAATGGATGAACAATTAATCTACAAAAAGAGTATATGACATAGTTACTTGTTACTACTCTAATGCAACTCTTAAATTATATCAATCCTATACTACTACGTAAAATATCAGAGTTGGGCTCCAACGTACTGTTTCTGTTTTAGTATTTTTGAATTAATTGTGACACCAATTACTACGTTCTTATTCAACACATGTATGCTGGTTGAAAAGTATTACTGCTTATGTAACTCATTACTCATAGAGGATTAGTGTCGATATATAATCTAACCGTAGTCGGAAATTTAATCATATCCCATGAGTTTCATCCATAATGGCTGGCTTGACTTTTCTTTACTAATCATTCTCATGTGGGAAGATCATTGCAATAATTATCCACGACATGAAAATATGACTATTATTTAAAAAAAAAAAAAGAAATATTAATTTTTTTTAATAAAATGACAAAGGATATATACTACCTTATATAAAATATTATTATTATTAGATACATTTTGCAAAGATAATATCATAAAACTATAAATAAAATATTGATGAATATTCTATCTTTATCAAAGTCATTTGACATATGTATCAATTTAAAAAGAAAAAATTCATGGAAATAATCCCATCTTTGAACGATTAGCTCATATTGGTCTGACCTTTTGATTAACTAGTTATAATCCAATTCAAACTCTATCTTTTCAATTTAGCCCCTTTTACAAGTGACCGGTCACTCTAGTCAAAAACCCATCTATTAAAATTTTGTTTTAATGTTATTTTCTTTTTAAAGTATATTCGAGTTTTTTTTACTGTTTTTTCTCCTCCACCTTTCTCTACTCTTTCTTCCTAAGTAGGAATCTTCCTAAGTAGGAAGTAGTAATATCCTCCATTTTTGGTCCTTAGAATACCTCCAAATTTACCTACAACCAAACATCGTTAATAGTTTGTCACCACAAGCACAACACCACTACCACCTCTGACACCATCAATGTTGCCGCCATTATTTCAGCCGCCAAACCCAATTGGAAAATCTAATCCTAGCCTAATTCGAAAATTTGAAGCCCAAAATCAAAACCCCAATTGAATAGTGATCGATGTAAGTTTCAAGATGAAAGTATGAACAATGGATTAGAAGTTTTAAGAATTGCAAGAAAAAAAAAATGGCATTAATCAATGGTAATGATGGTATTTAAGTCTTGATGATACTGCAATTTTGAAGGGAGGAATAGAGAGGATTTCGATGCGGAGAAAATTTGAAAATTTAAATCAAGATCAATCTTCTTCTTTATCTCGTTTTCATGGGTCAAACTAAGCTATGCATTTTCGAATTTTTTTTTTTGTGTGTGTGGGGGTTTGGGGATAAGAGTTGAGGTGGGGTGAAGGTGGTGGTGAAAATGGCAGGTGAAGGGATTATAGTTAAAGTGGCGGTGGAGGTGTAATAAAAATTAAAATTAACTAATAAATATTTCAGTAAACAAATTTGAACCAATTAGATTATGGCATGTATTCAATTAACTTAAACTATATGATAGCAGGTCATGGACCAAAATGAGAAGATGCATACTAAAGGTGAGATTATAACTAGATAAGTGAAACCTGGGATTAAAATGAGCAAAACGGTTAAAGGTGGTATTATTCCTATGCATTTTTCCATTTAAAAATGATGACGATTCAAATAAATTTGATTGATTTTGTATTATTTTTATATTGCATTAAGTTTTAATTTTTATAAAATGAGAAATATAATGATATTGAAACAAAAAAAAAACCCTCTAAAGTAGAGTCATACGTATAGTTATTGGATTTATTTTGTTTAAAGGTGGACTAGGATTTTGACAATGGGTGGCACAAGTAACAAACTAGAAAATGGATCATAATTTCAAAAAGAATAGCCTATGTCATACTAAAACATATATATACAAATGATTTCTAGGTGATGGTAGGGCATGTGCCCGACGTGCGTAAAGGCGTGTGTGCCTATAATTTTGGTAATCATATTTTTACATATTTTGAGCAATAAAAAGTTTAGATAAATTTGATTAGATAGTTATAGATAATTTACGGTAAGTATATATAGAAAAAATAAAATGAATGAAATAGACCCATGTAACGGAGTATAAATTATAGGGTGTGGTTTGATTGTACCTAATAGTAGTAGGGCGTGCAAAATCGGATATTAGAATTTTTCCGATCCAGAATATTGGATATTCATATTTTCGGAATCTAAAAATCTTATTTCGTATTCGTTCCAGAAAACTAGAATTCCGGATATCCAAAAAATCCAAACCAAAAATCCGGAATTCCGGATCCGGATTTTTTTAATTAAATATCTTCTAAACCATTTCATTATCCTTTTAAAAAAAACGGATTTGAAAATCGGATATCCGGATTTTATTTTCCTTAAAAATCTAGAATCCGAATTCTATAAATTTCATTCCAGTTCAGATACCGATATCTGTTTTTTCCGAATTTCAAAAACTAAACCATATATCTAAAATTTCAGAACAGAAATTCAAAATCGAAATTTTTTGCACATCCCTACCTGCCCTTACCTAATAGGCATTCAAAAATTATGTAACGAAGTAGTAGAAAATAGTAGTTAAAATTTATACCAATTGAGAGTATGGGTATAATGTGAAAAACATGGTGTGGGTTGAAAAGCCCACAATTCCCACATTCCTTATAAGCGGCCCAACTTTAAAATAAAAAGAGACAGATGCAAAATAACATTGTAGTGCAGCAGTAGTAGCTTCTTCATACCAAAAAAAACGAAGAAGAGTAAAAGGAAAGACACAGAAGCAAAAAAAAAAAAAAAAAAACCAAAACTTTTCGACAGAAGCAAAGTAGCAGGTATATTTTGATTTATTTAATTGTAAACAAATTTACTTGTTAATCGTTTTGTAGTTTTCAATTAACTGAATCAAAATCCATTTGGATTTGTATTTGAATCCACGAAACCCTAAAACCCAAAAAATTGAAGGATATTGGTAGAAATTGAGAGCAAGCAAATTAAATTTGATTATTTACGCATTGAATTGTATTTCTCAAGTTATAAAAATGTGGTGAATTGTTGTTGAACCACCTAATCGACGAGGTTTTTGTTAATACAGGTTTGTTTAATGGCGCCACTTCTGTTCGAGGATATCTTCAATGTTATCAGAATTGATCCTGATGGCAAGAAGTTTGACAAAGGTTACTTTTTTTCTCCTTTCTTGCTTTCATTCATACTTTAAAATTTTCAATGGTAACCTGTGTTTTATTTTATTTTATTTTATTTTTAAATATCAATGGTAAACATAGCCTTCATAATTATTTTTCTACCCACTTCTAATTATTTGAATCAAACTATAGTGAAATCACCAATCTAATTTCCTTAAAACTGCCTCCACCATTCACACACCCCTCAAATCATCTTGCTTACCCCAAAACCATCCAACTGCCCCCAAAAGCACTTTCCTAACTCTTTGAAAATATCTCTCACTTCTCGAAACCACCTTCGTCGTGGGTTTTAGGGGTGTGTTGGTGATTTTAGTGGGTTGAGATCATTGGTTTTTAGGGTGTTTGGGTGGTTGGGAAGATAGTTTTGGGGGTGTGGGAGGCATTTTGGGTAATTAGAGAGCTGATTGATAATAAAAAAAAAAAAAAAACACGGCTACCACTGAAAATTTAAATAAGTATGGGGCTACAATTGATAATATCCCTGTTTTTTTTTTCCACTGTTTCACTTGTACCACTGAACATGTATTCTTATAAGATATGGAATTTGGCCTTTTACAAATCTGTTTTACCCATTGGTTGATTCTTTTTCTATGATCTATTATTAATTAATCTGTCATTTTCAATTCCTTTGATGTGTTATTCAATTATTTACCTAACCTAAACCTAAGCTATATGCTCTTTTTTGTATTGCGGGCACGCAGTTTCACGAATTGAAGCTCAGAGTGACAAATTTGATGCATATATATTGGTCGATGTTAATGTTGACGTCTATCGTATCAACAAAGATAAGAGATACACCATTGGCTTAGCAACTACTCTCGATTTGGATGGCACTCCCGACACTGGCTACTATAATCAGGTACTCCCTATTTCTTACTTGCTTTCTTCCTGCTTTTTTTTTAATCTATTTTACTAACTTCTCAACACGCAACACATTCATATGCCTTTTGTTTTTGACTACACATGAATTCAATACTCACTTTGCTTATTTGGGATTACCTTTGCAAATTTGGGTTCATATCTCTAAATCATGATTTGTGGCTTAGCTTGTGAATCATTTGATTCCGTCAAGGTGAATCATGTTTGTATGTTGTTGCTGTAGCTTGTGATTCAGAAATAGTTAAGCTTGCTTCCTTTTAAGGAAAGTATGAGATCACTGTGACTGTTAACTGTATTTGTAAGTTCTTTTGGGTATCATTTTCAGTTTAGACTATTTTTTTAATAATTTTGATAGAAATGGACTAATTGTTGTAGCTCACTGATGTTATAAAGCTTCTTCTGTATTATATATTCTGTTTCGGAGTGAGGTTAACTTGAAATCACCGTTGTAAAATAATTACTTGATCACTTTTTAGTCGTAACCTGGAAAACAATCATCTGTATGAAAATTCTGATTTACCAATAATCTTCTTTCACTCTAGTCCGATTGAAAAACTTGCGTCTTCAACTTATCTTGTTTCTCATGAGTGGAAAATTATTAACAATTTGTATTTTGATTTCAGACCTCCCGGGAGACACTGGCAGATAGATATGAGTATGTCATGCATGGGAGAACTTATCGCATAGCTGATGTTGATCATGAAGGGCAAGAGAAGGGGTTGGTTTTTCATTTTCCTATAAACTTTTGCCTTTTACTTATCCTCATCTGTGTAATGTTCTGGGATTTATTTACATGGTGGAATGAAATTGATGCCTTGCTGATACCAAGCCATATAACTAGTTAATGTGTGTAGCTCAATACTGTGGTTGTTTTCTTGCTTTCCAGGGAGATCTATGTTTCATTTGGTGGACTGTTGATGATGCTGAAGGTGGACAAGAGTGTCAGTAAAAATTTTGAGCTGGATCAAAGACTGTTTCTTTTAATGAAGAGAACTGAGTAGAGTTTGCAACTTTGGTAGCAGAGATTCTGATTTTTACAGTTGTAATATTGTTGTAAAACATGGGCGTCGTGCATTGATAGTGTAAAACTATGTTTTAATGTTCCCCCAAAATGAGCTTAGTTCTGAATCTTGCTAAGAAGTTAGATGAATTATGTTAATGGATTTCCACTACCTTGTTAACGCTCATATGGCAGCTTGGTGACATGCATGTAGTAGCATGATGTTTAGCTTGATAGAAGTTTGCTGTGCTGGTTGCCAATGGGCAATGACAGATAGGAGTACTCTAATCCGTTTGGACAAAACCTATGCAAAGTTAAGCTATGGCCTTGATTTTGTAGATGTTGCAATGTTAATAGATCCAATTAAAGGAAATGAAGTATTTCAGTGGAGTTGCAATCATACATTTCTTACAATTCTAGTAAATCATTTAATCAGGTATCAACTTGTAAAAAGGCCAATGGCAGCCTGGCTTGTGACTAGATGGTGTTCTTCCTCACTACCTTGTCCAGTGTTGCTAAATGTGCACCAGTCTCTTGATTTGCAGAGTTTCATAAGAAAGTACCACATAATCCCAAGTAGAGTCAACATGGTACTCACAAAAAACACAGTTGTATTAGCAACTATCATAACATAGATTAGAAACACAGATGGTATGAAGCACATGATGAGCAATCCTAACATGTTCAACGGTACTCTGAATGGCCTCTTGATTGCAGGCATCTTTCTCCTCAACCAGAGAAAGGAGGCAAATTCGAGCAACATCCCCAAGCTATAAAGGAAGTTGACGGAGGAAATAATATCAGTGAAGTTGAGGTATGAGATAGCAAGTGCGATGATCATGGAGACAAGAATACCAACCCAAGGAGTATTGAACAATTTAGATCGAACCCCGAAAGACTTGGGAACAATTCCGAGATCAGCCATACCAAGGAATTGATAAGCACAGCTGGTGAGCTGAGCTTGAAACAGACCAATGACAGATAAAACAGAACCAAGCTCCATCCAAATCTTGAGCCAGTTACCGGCTATGATTTGGGCAGCGGTGGCAAAGTAGCCATCAACCCAGCTAAGCTGATCAAGTGGGACAGATCCAGTTACAGCCAAAAGGGGGATTAAATAACCGAAGCAAGTCAAAATGCCAGCTGAAAACAATGCTTTGGGAAAAGTATTTTGAGGGTTGTGGACCTCGCCAGCAAGAGTACTAGCATTGTCCCAGAAATTGAGGTTCCAAAAGAGTGTATTGAAGAACAAGCTCCAATCCTTTTTGACATGGGTTTCGCCTAAGCTGAACCATCTAGCAGGGCGAATGGAAGGGATGGAAATCAGAGACATAGCAATAAAGGGGCAAAGAGAAACGAGTCCGAGTATAACAGAAGTATAGCCGACAATAGTCAAGCCTGTATAATTTACAAAGGAAAGCCCCATTGTTGACGCTAAGATAGCTGCATAACGAGGGAAGCCAGAAGAAAGAGAAGGGATTACCAGTTTGAGGTAATCAATGCAAAGGACTGGATAAGATGCTAGATTGATCACGCCACTCAAGAACTTCCAAAAGCCCATTAAAGAACCCCAAAAGGGCCCAAAAGCTTCATGTGCCCATATAACAAAACCACCGTTGCCTGGAAAGGTGGTGGCGAGTTCCGCGGTCACAAGTGCTTCAGGGATACTCCAAATAAATGGAAATATCATAAACCCCAAAATGGCTACAAGTGGCCCACCTGATCTAACTGCCGGCTCCTCTCCGTAAGGCCCACCGGCTACCTCAAAGTAGATGAGAAAGATCAATGGTATCATTGCTAATTTGCCTTTGACTTTGACTTTACCTACCTCATTCTCATTTTCTTCTTCTTCGTCTCCCTCAATCATGCCTTGAGTTTCTGACTGAGACTCACCCATCACCCCCGTTTTGCGTTCCTCCTTTCTCTCTCTTTTTTCCTTTTTTTTATTTATAATCTTTTATCAACTACTCAAATTTAAATAAAAGCCATTGACTTATAAGTAATGGGTTTTCCAGATATGATTAGAGATTATTATTATTACTACCTTCGTTGTTTTGTTACTTGCTACATAGCAAATTGGACCAAATTTTTAGGTATGTCATTTTCATTGTAGGACCATATGCTTAAATAATATTAAAGAAAAATAGATAGTTGGAAATTTTAGTGGTGTGAGTAGGAATAAAAGTTAAAAAAAGTACAAAATGTTGATAAAATAACAATTTTCATGTGGGATTTACATACCTAAAATAATGATGTAGCAAGTAAATAAAAATTTCGATTTAAGAAAAATGTAGAAGTAAAAAAAAAACAGAAGGAATATTGTATCCCGAATATTGTTGTTATTATTATTATTATTATTATTTTTTTTTTGGTGGACGAAGGGGGAACCCAAGACAAAGTAATATTAAAGGACACAAAACTATTACTCCCCAGTCCCCACTACAGCAGGCACCATTCGTGGCAGGGACAGCCCACTTATGTCGTCCAGAAGGATGTTCCTGAGCTCTGAAGGAATAGCTTGGAGGACTACCAGCTTCTCATTCAAATCCATCCTCATATTAGCTAACCAATCCGCCGCACGATTCGCCTCATTATAACAATGCTGAATTGAAATTTCCCATTCCGGATACAAAATTAGAGCTTTGCATTTTCGGATGAGATGAATATAAGGGGAGTTAGAGGGAGTCTCCTCCTTTAACAGACGCACAACAACCTCAGAATCCACTCTGATTTCGACCTTTGAGTGACCCCCTGACGAGCCAGAATCAACCCATGGAGAACTCCATAAAGCTCAGCGTTGGTACAAGAACAAATACCACACTTCTTAGCAAATGCTACTAGTACCTCACCTCCACAGCCTCGAATAACTCCATCAGCACCAGCTCGACCTGGATTTCCTCTTGACGCGCCATCCGTGCATAATTGTACCCACCCTAAGGCTGGACCTTTCCATCCTATAAACTTCTCCACCCAAGCTAAAGAATTTGCTATACCACCACACAATCCACAGTTTATAGCATTATGAATCAGGCTAACTTGCTTCAATAAGAAAGAGGCTTGGTCTATTAGGATATCTGGATTAGGCTTAAACACATGTGAGTTACGTCACTTCTATAGCCACCAGCAGGTGACCGCAAAGACACGGGGCCATTCATCTCGATGGGAAATTATTGTTCTTCTCTTTCATACTTCAAACAAGATAATGAATAATAACATTTGTTTTAATATGATTTGTTATTATTTAATATGTTAATTAAATAATTAACTAATTGCTTCTGGTTCAGTATTTCCATTCCCCAAAATTATACTGAGTATTGGCACTACTCTTATTCTCACAACAATAGTTATCAATGTTAATCTCACTCATTATTATTCATCCCATTTTTTTTTAAGTTAGGTCACGTTCTTCTCGATTTATTTTTACTTATATTTTTTGCAAAAATAAGTTCTGTTGTTGCTAAAGCAATAAGGTGGGGTAGGGACTGTGAGGATTTCGCTGACGTAGACTGGACGCGTGAGTGGATTGGTTGCCTGTTGACGTACCCTCCAAGTACCTGCAAAAAAGGGACAATAATCCTCGTAGGATTATTTCCCCCTCCGATGCTTAAGTAAGTATTTGAAGGAGATTAAGTAAACAATAATCAACAAGTAAACAATTCTAGAGAGAAGTTCTAGAGAGAAGTTTTCCCTTTTTAGTAAGTGTTTTTTGTCTTAATTTCAGTGTACTTGTTATCAGAATTTTTGGACTATTTATAGCCTCAAGTACAATTTCTTACCCACTGAGATTGTGACATTTGTCATCATCTCTTTGATTATCTTCCTTCATTTGCCTAATGGACTTTTAGAAGGGAAGTTTAAGGCCCCATGGTTTGTTTTAGCTCTTTTTGTCATTGACGAATAAGAGCTTGACATGTGGCAGATACAAAGTTACAAATGGACCAGTAAAAAGGTGACACGTGGCAGTGTGGGCCCACTCATGGCAGACTCATCACTGCCACGTGGCAATCCTATGCTGGCATTTTAAGGACTCGTGGCCTAATTGTGATATGACACGTGGCCATGTGGGGTCCACTCATAGCAGACTCATCACTGCCACGTGGCAATCCCATGTCATCTCTTTATAGGGACACGTGGTCCTCTCAGAAGCTGACACGTGGCGGCTGACTTGTCATGTCACATCAATTGCCCCTCAGATGGGCTGATGAATCCATAATTCATTACCCATCTGATTTTAAGCAGGTCTTTGGGCTTACTGTGCAGGCCCATTTACATTTTGGGGGGAAATAAGGGTTTTAAAATTTTCCCCCCTTTTTACCCTCACCCCTTCTCTTTAAATAGAGGTGTGAGGTAAATTTATTTTTTCACATTTCAACACTTGTGAATTTTCATAGAGAGAGAAAGTAGTAAGAGAAATCAATAGAATTCCTAAGAATTTCCCAAAGGCGATTTCCGGTGAGTTTAGGCGATTTTAGGCGAATCTTCAGTCAGTGAATAGTGTATTCAGATCTTTATCCTACCAACTTCTTTACTCAGGTAACTATTACCTGATCCGGTTTCATTTTGTTTTTCTTTACTTATTCTATCATGTCTTCTAGTTCGTCTTCTCCTCTTAATGCTTGTACTCAATTGTTAGTTATTCCTAGTAATAAACAAGTAGAAGGGGGTCAGGGTTCATCACCTGGCTCTCAATACTCTATTGCCCCAAATATTCTTTCTTCATTGGGGTCACCGAATCTTCCATTCCTTCCTGTGCAGGAGGACATGGCAAGAATTAAGCAAACTGCTTCAACAATATTCACAAGCAAGAATCCAGCAGACTCCATTGAAGAGATGGAGAGATCTGCAGACAAAGCCGAATCAGGACACTCGGCTTCTGATTCTGACAATGAGGTCTCTGCACCTCCACGTAAAGCTACCACCTATCCCACACCAGAGACTGCTTTGGTGAGATGGGAGGCCATAAAGGACATTAACATTGTCCTTTATGGTAATTCCTTTATTAACCACAAAAGCTTTCAGCTTATTCTTCCTAAGAAGGGCGATTCCCTTCTTAGTGCCCCAGAGGGATGCTTCGGCATCTACATGTCTATGATAGACATGGGGGTTTCAATTCCTTTTCTTCCTTTCTTTTTAAATCTTCTTAATCGTTATGACTTAGGTTTATGTCAATTAACCCCGAATTCATGGCATCATATTGTGACTTATGCTGCCACTTGTAAATTAAACAACCTTAGACCCTCTTCGGCAGCCTTTGTACATATGCATAAATTAACTAAGGCTGCCGGATGTAAACATGGCTGGTTTACTTTGGCTAATGATGATGATTATATCACTGCCATTGAGAAGTCTAATAAGGCTACCTCTTGGCGTGGTGACTTTGTCTTCATTAAGTATGAGGACCCTGATTTTGTAGCTAGGATGAGCAAATGGAACTTAAGCCCTAAATTCAAAGGCAAAGTATCCAACCCACCCAAACTAAATACAAATGACTTAGCCATTTTAGATTTATTTAGGAAAACAACAGCTAAATGGAAAGGGATGACTTATGAGATTCCCTCCAAATGGATACCTTTCAAATTTCTTT
Source organism: Suaeda aralocaspica (assembly GCA_016808085.1). Lineage (NCBI taxonomy): Eukaryota > Viridiplantae > Streptophyta > Magnoliopsida > Caryophyllales > Amaranthaceae > Suaeda > Suaeda aralocaspica. Next base: position 1,280,917 of record PYUH01000151.1, read on the forward strand.
TTACTGACCACAAGTTTCTTGAAGCTTGTGGGTTAGTGTATGGTGGTAATGCTGGTAGGTCACTTTTTCCCTTCTTTTGTATTATTATTATTTTTTTATTTGAATTTGTTAAGTGTAAGTGATTCGGTCTTAATTTGCAGAAAAAGCATTAAACGAGCTACCCGACGAGAAAAAAGGCAAAATGGATCAAGCCGAATTCCTTCGTCGACTAGCTCAATCAAAGGAAAAGACGCCTCTCCAGAAGAGGCAAACTACGGAGGTATAGACACCGGACTTGCCAAAAGTCCTGTCACCTTCATTTCATTCGGCATCCTTTATACTAATTATTCAATTTACTTTTATTTAATTTATTATGTTAAACAATGTAACTTAAAGTTATTATACTTTGTAACAATTTAACTTGTAATCATAACCTTTCTATTGTTTACCGGATTCTTTATACTTAGAATTTTCTGTTTTTTCTTTCTGTTTTTGAAAAACTATGTGACATATCCGGTGTTCTTATCAGACACCGGGTGTGTCAAATTATATTGCTTTTGCATTTGATTCGGCTTTTATTCACTTATAATTTTGTTGTTCTTATATTTTTATTAACTTTTGGAAACAATAAGTCATAAATGCATCCGGTGTCATTGCTTTGACACCGGATGTGCCAAAACATATAAGCCTCTGATTACATTCGGTCTCTTCTAATGAGGCCGGATGTAACTAGAATAAGCCAGGATTTGGCACATTCGGCGTCATCATATGATGCCGGATGTGCCAAAACATATAAGCCTCTGATTACATTCGGTCTCTTCTAATGAGGCCGGATGTAACTAGAATAAGCCAGGATTTGGCACATTCGGCGTCATCATATGATGCCGGATGTGCCAAATCATATAAGCCTCTGATTACATTCGGTCTCTTCTAATGAGGCCGGATGTAACTAGAATAAGCCAGGATTTGGCACATTCGGCGTCATCATATGATGCCGGATGTGCCAAAACATATAAGCCTCTGATTACATTCGGTCTCTTCTAATGAGGCCGGATGTAACTAGAATAAGCCAGGATTTGGCACATTCGGCGTCATCATATGATGCCGGATGTGCCAAAACATATAAGCCTCTGATTACATTCGGTCTCTTCTAATGAGGCCGGATGTAACTAGAATAAGCCAGGATTTGGCACATTCGGCGTCATCATATGATGCCGGATGTGCCAAAACATATAAGCCTCTGATTACATTCGGTCTCTTCTAATGAGGCCGGATGTAACTAGAATAAGCCAGGATTTGGCACATTCGGCGTCATCATATGATGCCGGATGTGCCAAAACATATAAGCCTCTGATTACATTCGGTCTCTTCTAATGAGGCCGGATGTAACTAGAGTAAGCCAGGATTTGGCACATTCGGCGTCATCATATGATGCCGGATGTGCCAAAACATATAAGCCTCTGATTACATTCGGTCTCTTCTAATGAGGCCGGATGTAACTAGAGTAAGCCATAATTTGGCACATTCGGCGTCGTCATATGATGCCGGATGTGCCAAATCTTATTTCACCTGGATTGCATTCGGTCTCCTTATGGAAGGCCGAATGTAAATTAAGTGAACCTGGTTTTGGCACATTCGGTATCATTATATGATACCGAATGTGTCAATCCTTATTTGGCCTTAAGTTTTTTACAAAATTTTGAAATCATATGTGTTTCTTTTTACAAATGTACAAAATCCATTACTTTACATGTTTTTTATTATTTATCTTTGTATATATATTATTTTATTTTATTTTATTTTTTTTTTTGGGTGTCCAATTAATCTAAATAGTTTTCCATGTCATTCAACTCGGTCAGCAACTATGAGGCCGAGTTGAATGTATGAGAATGCACTTTTGGCACATTCGGTGTCATTTCTGACGCCGAATGTGTCAAATATCCCTGTAATGGGTTTACTTTGTTAAGTGAGGACAGACCGAGTCCAGTGTGTTAACGTGGTGATTTTGGCACATTCGGTATCTATAATTGAGGCCGAATGTGTCAAATTTGTTTCCATGTGGACGCCACTCGGTCTTTCCGAACTGTGACCGAGTTAAACTCATGCAAATGCTGTTTTGGCACATTCGGTCATGACTTGTGTCACCGAATGTGTAGATATGGCTTAAGACTTAGGTCCCCGAGTTGAGGGTGTGCTTATGCAAATTTGGCATACTCGGTCATGAAATGTTTTTGTAGTTTAATAACTTATCTTTCTTTTACTTTTGATGTTAATCAACTTTGTGTGGAATGTAATTATTGAACTGCCTTTGTTATTTTGCAGTCAACCAGAGATACCCGGCCATCTGTGCTGGGTAAAGAGAAGAAAGATAAGGGTAAGGAGAAGCTTAAAGCTCTCCCTACCAAAGTGAAAAGAAAGGAGAGTTCGACTCCACTCTCCATCAACCCCCAACAATCCAAAAAGAAGAGGCCGGCGTCGCTGGCCAGTACTGAATCTTCTCCGGCTTCCACCCCAAGTAAGCCGGTTGGGGAAAGTCCTTCATCGAAGGAAGTTCCCTATAAAAGAAAGGAGAAGGCTGGCCGGACGTCTGGCAGCCTTCAAAGGGACCCTGTCTTTGACAATCCCTACGAAACTGAGACCGGCCTCATGGATCCGGTCGAACAGGATGAGGCCAGACGTGCTGGCCGAACCATTGGAGGTACAGATCAGGATCCTTCTCTTCAGGATCCTAATGATCTTCCTCCACCAGACAAGGATCCAGCGGCCGGTATGCAGGAGGCCATCAGGGAGAACTTGCCCCTGGAGTTTCTTGACTCAGCTATGGCCACAGGTATTAAGTTTGCCCGTAACGTTGTTACATCTGTTTCGAGTACTCGTTCTGGAGATTCTATTACATCTCCTAGAGACCCTCGGGCTATAATTATTCCATTTCCCACTACAGATGTGGCTGACTCAGAGAGGGACTTCCTGGATGAGGAAGGTGACATCCCTTCTACCTCAAAGACCTTTGACTCCAACTACAAGAAGGAGTTGGTCAGAGAGGTTCTCCGCTGTGGAGACAAGGAGTACAAGGAGTCTTTAAGAGGCATCCTTGATGGACAGCTGGGTCCATGCTTCAACAGTTGTATTGAAGTAAGTTATTTAACATGTTTTCTTTTGTTGCTAACTTTTAATGACTTCTTTTTTACTTAGTGGGATTTTGACTAACTTGTGAATTTTCTTTTGACAGATCATCTTTCGGCTTCAATACTTACAAAAGTTGGTTGCTCAAACCAAAAAGGAGAGGGCAAAGGCAGCCCGAATGCAGACCATCTGCGAGTCTTACCTGAGTGAACAAGTCCGCCGAATCCAAGCTCAAAATTCACATGCTGTGAATGAGCTTTCTGCCTCTTTGGGTCAGGCCAAAGAGCAGAACTTGGTCATGGCTAAAAGAAACATGGAGCTATGGACCGAGTTGGAGGAGCTGAAGAAGAAAGAGGCGGACTGTGAGCAGATGGCCTCTGACAAGAGGGACGCCGAATTGAGGGCGGAAGAGGCTGAAAAGAAGGTTGCTGCTTTAACAGAGCAACTAAAAGAAGCTAACGTCCGGCTTGAAGAGGTTGAGAAGAAGAAAAACGAAGAACTTAACCAAGCCGGACAATTTGCAGTCCAAAAATATCTGGAAGGTGAAGAATCTACCAGACAAAGGATTGCGGAGGCCTGGACTCTCGGCCTCGAGGAGTACGTCCCCTACCAGTACTTTGAAAGAAGACTGGATTATGCTACAAGGGCTCACTTAGCCAAACTTTGTGGGGATGCTCCTCCCAGCCCCTTTTGCCCCTCTGACGCCGAGGAGGAAGAAGCCGAGGATGAAGAGGAAGACAAGGAAAAAGAAGGAGCAGGAGCGGACACCACTGCTTCAACTACTATTGAGCCTCCTGCACCAACAGCCCCTTGATTTTCCTTTTTCAATTTATAACTTGTTGTATTTTTTGCTTTTTATTCAATATTGGTTTTTCAAACCAAGTGTATTATACATTTATGCTTTAAGCATACTTTTTAATCAATCCATCCTTTTAATCAATGGCGTTTATAATTTATTTATTAGTCCTTTATATTTTTCCAAGTTGTTTTACTTAGAAATTTCATAGCTTCTTTATATTTCTAAGTGTTTTTACTTAGAATTTTCACAGGTCTGGGTATACTCCATTTGCAAAGCAGGTTTCATATTTCTAAGTCTTTTACTTAGAAGCATTCGTAGACATTTTTACTTTGAAATATTTCTAAGTGTTTATACTTAGAAATATTTCTAAGTGTCTTTACTTAGAGATATTTGTAGAGTTTAATACTCATAACCCTTGAACTTTATAAGACATAACTTTGTTCAAAACATTTCTTCATGAACCATTAAACACTGGTTAAAGATTTATAAATTATTTAAAGATTTATAGTATAAGTTGTTCTGATTTAACTTCGAAGTATACAATGAGATTCAACCTGAACTTAGAAACTTCTAAGGTTTTTCTCAAAAATCTCAAAGCAACTCATATATCTCTAAGTATTTTTACTTAGAAGATATTTTTAAGCATTTTTACTTAGAAAAAATTTGGTGTTCTAAGTGTTTTAACTTAGTGTGTTTTTGGGGACTTAGAAATTTTTAACCATCCCTTTGGAATGTTTCATCCATCAGTCATAAATATTGAGGGTCAACTTTGACTTAGTAAATTTTAGATAAACCAAACATTTGCCAAATGTTTGTAGTTTAATTCGACATATCCGGCATGGTCGCATAACGCCGGATGTGTCTTAGTTAGTGATATTAGCAGCTTAGACATAGTCCTTTTAGGTGCCCTGGGCACCGGACGCAATGCACTTTATTCATACTAGATGACGCCGGATGTGCCAAATTTGTTGTTCTTATTATTTGACTCGGCCCCTTTTTAATGAGCTGTCACCGAGTGTATCCTACTGAATGAGGCCGAATGTGCCAAACTTAGTGTTTTTAACATTAAACTCGGTCTACTTTTTGGAGACCGAATCGAATGTGTGCAAACCCATATTTGGCACATTCGGTGTTTGGTCCCCCTTTTTGGTGACCTAATTGAATGTGCTCAAATACAAATTTGGCACATCCGGTAACAATAAGATCTCTGTGTTTATAAACTTTATACCTTAATTGCCCCTAAACATAGGGATCGAAATTGTTATTAGTTTTTAAAGTAAGAATTTATATCCTAAGGCCAAATATCTGGCCTGCAGAGTTGATTTGGTGATCCGTAATCACTTAAGGGATCCTGCCCTTATTGCTTTCGCAATTGTTTAGCAAGTTTTAACTCATGGTTAAGTGTGGGGCTGTGCCCTCGAATGCTAAAGTCAGCATCTTATTTAAACAGGTGTGTATAGAGGCTAACATTAGAGAAAGAAGAAATTTCATTAATTACGGCCCGTAGCCGATTAAATACAAGATGAAATTTCTTCCCCATTGATCAATCGTGGATCAAAGAGGTGGGCACATGGCCTTACACTGGCTTCTTGAAACCAATTTCATAAATAATATTTTTTCAGATTATTTGTATTCCAAGTTCTGGGTACCTCATATCCATCCATAGTTTGTAATCGGTAAGTTCCATCCCTCAATACTTCTATTATTTTGTATGGACCTTCCCAATTAGGAGTAAGTTTACCCTGCTCATCCGCTCTCCCAATTGACTTCATCTTCCTCAGCACAAGATCCCCCAACTTTATTGGCCTATGGTCTACCCTCTTGTTATGTTCTCTTGCCATTTTTAGCTTGTACATTTCTTGCCTAAGTAGAGCATTGCCTCTAACCTCAGGTAACATGTCTAAGGTGGCCTTCATCATTTCCCAGTTAGCCCCTTCGTCATATAACATAACTCTTAGGGTAGGCTCACACATTTCAATAGGAAGAACAGCTTCTGATCCATATACCAGCATAAATGGAGTTTCTCCGGTGGAGTTCTTTGTTGTTGTCCTGATAGACCAAAGAACATTGTATAATTCGTCTACCCACAAACCTTTGGCAGCATTCAGCTTTTTCTTCATTCCTGTGCTAATGATTTTGTTGAAGGCTTCCACTTGTCCATTAGCTTGTGGATAGCCAACTGAGGCAAAATGAGCTGAGATGCCTTGGTCTTCTAGCCATACTCTTAATTGAGGAGTCTCAAACTGAGGACCATTATCAAACACCATTGACTGAGGCACCCCGAACCTTGTTATTATGTTTTTCCAAATAAACCATTTGACATCCCCATGTTTGATACTTCTCATTGGCTCTGCTTCTACCCATTTGGTAAAGTAGTCCACTGCCACCAAGACATACTTCCTTTGTCCTGATGCTTGTGGAAATGGGCCAAGAATGTCCATTCCCCACTTAGCAAAAGGTATTGGGCTCAAGACTGGGTTCAAATTATTGGCTGGCTTCTGTGGTAGATTACCGAACAGCTGACACTTGTTACATTTTTTGACATAAGTCATTGCGTCATGTCTCAGGCTTGGCCAGTAATACCCAGTTCTTAGTGTCTTTTCTGCCAGTGCTCTTCCCCCTATATGAGAGCCACAAAACCCCTCATGGATATCTTCAAGGACCTCCTTTCCTTTTTCCGGGGTGATGCACTTTAGTAGTGGATGAGTAAAAGACTTCTTGTATAGTTGCCCCTGCCATAGAACGAACCATGCATCTCTAGCTTTCACATATTTTGCTCGTTGTGGGTCGTTCGGCAAGGTTCCATTGTTTTTGTAGTCAATAATCTCATCCATCCACGAGCTTCCTCGGCTGATGAAGTTAACCTCCATCTCTTCTATGCTTCTTTTCTCTTTAACCTCCCAGAAGACTGTTCGAGGATTCTCACCCACTGCAGAGCTGGCTAACTTGGAAAGAGCATCAGCTTGATTATTTTCAGACCTTGGGATCTGCATTATTTCAAACTTGTCTAATCCTTTGACTTCCTCTTGAAGTATATTCAAGTATTTAGCCATACTTGCATCTCTTGCCTCATAGTCACCCAAGTATTGGCTCACGATGAGCTGAGAGTCTGATTTTGCTTCTATCTTTTTTGCCCCAGCAGCTCTGCATAGTTTGACTCCGGCAATCAATGCCTCGTACTCGGCCTCATTATTTGATGTCTGAAATTTAAATCTCATGGCATACTCATAGATGTCACCCTCAGGTGACTTACAAATAATGCCTGCCCCACATCCATTCTGAGTGGATGAGCCATCAACATATAAGGTCCAGTGATCAATACTTGGTTTTTCCATGGGCGGCCTTGTCATTTCAACTATAAAATCAGCAAATGCTTGGCCCTTAATAGCCTTCCTTGGTTCGAAGGTGATGTCAAATGAGTCCATTTCTAGAGCCCACTTGAGCATTCTCCCAGAAGTTTCCTTAGACAAGGCTTTTTTGAGCGGTTGATCAGTGTACACAATGATTTTATGAGAGAGAAAATAGGGCCTCAACTTCCGGCTGGCCATGAATAATGCAAGTCCAAACTTTTCAATCAGAGCGTATCTGATCTCAGCATTTTGGAGTACGTGACTCACAAAGTATACCGGATGTTGGACTCCATTTCTCTCAGCTAACAGGACAGCTGAGAGTGCATGATCTGATACCGCCAAATAAATAAATAAAGTTTCTTTTTCAATAGGGCTGATTAATCTTGGGAGAGTATGTAGATGCTCTTTCAAATGAATGAAAGCTGATTCGGCTTCCTCCGTCCATTCGAACACCGGACTACCCTTGCCAGCCTTTGCCTTTCGTTTGATCGTATCAAAGAAATAATGGCATTTATCACCTGCCCTTGATAGAAATCTACCAAGAGCTGCTAGGCATCCGGTTAGTTTTTGCACCTCTTTAACGTTTCGAGGTGAGGTCATATCTAGCACAGCCTTGACTTTGTCTGGATTAACCTCAATCCCTCGTTCATCCACAAGGAAGCCCAAAAATTTTCCCGAAGTTACCCCAAAAACACACTTCTTTGGGTTTAACTTCATCTTATACCTCCTTAATGTTTCGAAGGTCTCTCTTAAGTCTGCCACATGGTCTTTCATTTCCTTGCTTTTGACAATCATGTCATCTATATATGCTTCCATGTTCCTTCCCAACTGCTGTTTGAAAACATTATTTACAAGACGTTGGAAGGTTGCTGGAGCATTTTTAAGACCGAATGGCATCCTTGTATAGCAGTATAGACCCTTCTCAGTTACAAAAGCTGTTTTTTCCTCATCTTCCTCCCATAGAGGAATTTGATGAAATCCTGAGTAGGCGTCCATAAAGCTTAATAACGCATGTCCTGCCGTCGAATCAACCAATCGGTCAATCTTTGGCAAAGGAAAACTATCCTTTGGACAAGCTTTATTTAGATCAGTATAATCGACACACATTCTCATGGTGCCGTTTGGTTTTGGAACCAAAACCACATTAGCCACCCAGTCAGGATACTGGCATGGTCTAATGAATCCTGCTTCCAAAAGCTTATTCACTTCTTCCTCTGCTGCTTTATTGCGAAGTTCGCCCAAATTTCTCTTCTTTTGGCGAATTGGCTTAGCATCCGGCTTCACATTTAATTTATGTACAGCTATAATTGGGTCAATGCCTGGCATCTCCTCTACCTCATATGCAAAGACATCCCCGAACTCTCTCAGCAGCTTCCTCATTTCTGCCCCAACATGGTCGTCTGGGGCCTGGCCTACCTTGACCGTTCGGTCAGGCTTGAATTCGTCAATAACGAAATCTTCGTGTTCACCAACTGCCTGAGGCCGAGTTACTTGGCTTAAATTATGAATGGCCATTAGTTCATTTTTAGCCATACCCTCGGTCTTCCTCTTCTTTGTTGGCTCTTCCACCTCTTCAACCCAAGCAGTAGGTTTAAGAGTGGTGATATAACATTCTCGGGCCATTTGTTGATCTCCACGAAGAGTTCCTACAGTTCCATTGTTACACTCATACTTCATAAGCATGAGATGTGTAACAATTACTGCTCTGGATGCATTCAAGGTTGGCCGTCCCAATATGATATTGTATGCCGATAGTTCCTTGACCACCAGGAACTTGACGACCATGTTTCTTGCACATTCCTTCTCCCCTATCCTCACTGGTAGGGAGACAGTCCCCAAAGGGTTGATTACTCCTCCCCCAAAACCAATAATAGGGTGATGGATAGGTTCCAAGGTAGACACATCATATTTTAATTTCTTGAGGCAAGCATAACTAATGATGTCAGAGGAGCTGCCAGTATCTACCAGTATTCGTTTGACCCTCATGTTGGCCACTTTCAGTTCCACCACCAAGGGATCATCATGTGGTGTACGAACATTGCCTCGGTCTTTATCGCTAATCATTACTTCTGGAAACTTGACCTTGGCATCATGCCCTATATCCGGTGATCCTTCTCGGGAGAGACTCCGTAAGTACTCTTTGTTCCCTCGAAGGGTTGGTCCGCCAGCTGCGAACCCACCGGAGATGACGTACACCACATCCTCTTCGGTCTCAGCACCATCCTTAGGCTCATTAGCCTTGAATTCCATCTTTTGTTTGGTGTTTTTGTCATGAGATTTGATCAAGTGTTGTGAAATTTTCCCTTTGATGGCAAGAGATTCCAGGGCCCTCTTAAGATTGAAGCAATCATTAGTATGATGCCCTGTATCTTTGTGAAAGTGACAGTATTTACTTGAGTCCCTATCCTCTTTGGCAGTTCTTAGAGGTGGTGGAGCATCAATCTCAACCTTATTACGGATTTCTCTGAAAACCGAATAGAGATCTTTGGTGAACTCTATCTTAGGACCATCATTAGGCTTTCTTTTCTTATTTTGGAAGTTTCCTCCCTTGCCTGATGTCCTAGTTGCCCAGGTGGCATGTTTCTTTTGATCCTTGTTTTTAGAGTGTGATTCACTCTTTCTATCATCTCTTCTGTCCTTCCTGGTGGAAGCACAGAGCTCTTGTGCATGGATGAAGCATTCAGCTTCTTCCAAAATTCCTTTCAGCGTTTTACAATTTCTTCTTACAATATCGAATTTAAAAGTTCCATCTCGGAGACCTCTAAAAAAGTTATCGAAGGCCACACCTTCGGATAAGTTGGGGATTTGCAAAGATTCCAGATTGAATCTTTGCACATAACTTCTTAGAGACTCCTTTTCTCCTTGCACTATTTTGGCCAGATGCATGCTGGTCTTTCTCTCCCTCTTGTTTGCCATGAAATGATGTACAAAGATCGTACTCAATTCATGAAAATTGTTAATTGATTGATCAGGGAGGCTATTGAACCATTTCTGGGCAATTCCTTTCAGGGTTGCCGGAAAGTATCGGCACCAGGTCACATCATCCGGACCCTGGAAGTACATTAAATGTTTATAAGTGGCCAGATGCTCCTCCGGGTCAGTGGTCCCGTCGAATGGCTCAATTTGAGGCATTTTAAACTTATTGGGACGTGGAGCCATCATGATGGACATGGAGAACGGTGTCTTCCATTCCATCATTGTGTTATTAGGCATTTGTCCAACAACCCCCGTAGGGTTTTGGACAGCCTTTGTGGATTCTCGGCCAGGATTAGTTGATTTGCCTACATCCTCCCAGTATTTGATCATTTGTTCTTTCCTGCACTGATCAGCCTTATCAGCTTTCTTCTTTTCAATTAAGTCTCGTAGACTTGCATGTTCTCCTGACTCTAGGGAAACATGATGGGAGTCAGTCATCTCCCTAGTTGATGATTCTTCAGAGGAACCAGGTCGGCCTCCTTCCTTCCAAGCCCTTTTAGCCTTCAGATACTCTCTTGTATCCATGCTTGAGGCCTTTTTGGCATCGAGATACTCTCTGGCATCTCGGCTAGATGATTTCTTTTGCTCCAAATACTCTCGAGCATCACTTGAGGCCTTCTTGAACTCAATTAGTTCTCTAGCATCAGTTTGAGTCTTGCTAGATCCGGCTTCCTTACCTGCCACCTCCCGTTTAGGCTTAAATCTGGGAGTGACAGGGTACCTCTTCACTGCACCCCATTGAGTTTTCAATGGAGTTCGGTCCTTCCTTAATTTCTCAACTTTCTCATGGAAAGTCAATCTCTCCTGGCCTTCTTCAATCATCACACCTTTCATCTTTGAAGATGAAGGGCGTTGTGTCTCAACCTTCTCTTGAGTTTTCTTGGTGGAATACTCCCGTAGAGTTTCCGCCAGGTTCTCTTGGAACCCAGCCAAGATACTCTTGAGCTGACTCATGGTCACAGGTTGGTTTCCTAAATTAGGGTTTTCTTGTGTTTTTCTCGGTGAGCCAGTACCCTCCCCAGTTTGGTCTAGGTATCTGGTCTCATCCTCAGTAGGTTTTCCAGTTCCAGTCATTGTTAGGAATCCTCCCCACAGACGGCGCCAAATGTTGTTGCTAAAGCAATGAGGTGGGGTAGGGACTGTGAGGATTTCGCTGACGTAGACTGGACGCGTGAATGGATTGGTTGCCTGTTGACGTACCCTCCAAGTACCTGCAAAAAAGGGACAAAAATCCTCGTAGGATTATTTCCCGCTCCGATGCTTAAGTAAGTATTTGAAGGAGATTAAGTAAACAATAATCAACAAGTAAACAATTCTAGAGAGAAGTTCTAGAGAGAAGTTTTCCCTTTTTAGTAAGTGTTTTTTGTCTTGATTTCAGTGTACTTGTTATCAGAATTTTTGGACTATTTATAGCCTCAAGTACAATTTCTTACCCACTGAGATTGTGACATTTGTCATCATCTCTTTGATTATCTTCCTTCATTTGCCTAATGGGCTTTTAGAAGGGAAGTTTAAGGCCCCATGGTTTGTTTTAGCTCTTTTTGTCATTGACGAATAAGAGCTTGACATGTGGCAGATACAAAGTTACAAATGGACTAGTAAAAAGGTGACACGTGGCAGTGTGGGCCCACTCATGGCAGACTCATCACTGCCACGTGGCAATCCTATGCTGGCATTTTAAGGACTCGTGGCCTAATTGTGATATGACACGTGGCCATGTGGGGTCCACTCATAGCAGACTCATCACTGCCACGTGGCAATCCCATGTCATCTCTTTATAGGGACACGTGGTCCACTCAGAAGCTGACACGTGGCGGCTGACTTGTCATGCCACATCAAGTTCATTTCAGCAAAAATAAGTTTTAATCCTTAATAAATTGTTAATGATTTCAACAAAAATAAGTTCACTTCAGCAAAAATAACTTCAAATCAGCAAAAATAAATTGACGAAAACAAGGCTTTAATTACACTTTAATTCCTTTTCCTCTCACAAAAGTATTCTAAATGTAACCAACTTAACCAAATAAATGAAATAATAAGTTTACGACAAACAAACTAATATGGTCCTGAGCAAACTCTTAAAGAGCCCAAACTTGAAGGTATACATTTATTAGACGCCGTTATAAAGCCTTAGATGAAAATGGCTGGTGATTGTAGCCTTGTACCCTTGTAGGGATGACCATTAAATGGTAGAAAGACTATGAGACAAGAAATAAATACTACAAACACGACCTGTTTGGTACATTGTTAAAAATTGTGGTAATAAAAATGAATTTATATGTACTTTGGGCTTTTCCATTTGATACCCATTTTTTTTGTTTGCACACGGTACCATTGTACTATTAATTTAGTCTAAAATGTAGCATTATATTAAATTATACATTAGTTTAAGGTATTTTTAGTCCATTTTTTTTAACTCCGACATCATAATTGAGTCCTAAAAACAAAAATTACCCCCTAAAATCTTAGCCGGATAATTGTTCACTAATTAGTCGGAGCTTGTTTTCCACATAATCGACCACAATCTTCTTGTATGTGCTGAATTAGAGACCTTAGCCATACACATTCTCGACTAGCCTCATGAATTGCTAAAATTTCTGCATGATTAGAAGAAGTAGCAGCAGTGGTTTGTTTCATGGAACGCCAAGAGATTGCGGTACCACCATATGTAAATACATATCCAGTTTGTGATCGGGCAACATGAGGATCTGATAAATACCTTGCATCTGCAAAACCAACTAATTCTTCTTTGGAGGTGTTAGAAAAGAACAAACCTTTATCTTTCGTACCTTGTAGATAGCGAAATATATGTTTAACCCCATTCCAATGCCTTCGGGTAGGACATGAGCTAAACCTTGCTAATAGATTGATAGAGAATGATATGTCGGGTCTTGTGTGACTAGCAAGGTACATCAATGCTCCTATTGCACTTAGATATGGTACTTTAGGACAAAGAATCTCTTCATCATTTTCCCGAGGGCGAAAAGGATCTTTATCAACATCTAGTGATCTTACAACCACTAGGCTAGTTAACGGATGTGCTTTATCCATATAAAATCTTCTGAGCACCTTCTCTGTGTATGTAGTTTGATGCACAAGGATTCCTTCTTTTAGGTGCTCAATTTGTAGCCCTAAACAAAATTTTGTCTTACCAAGATCTTTCATTTCAAACTCTTTTTTCAAGTATTCCACTGTTATTGAAATCTCTTCTACAGTGACCCGAATTTCTTTATAAAAATAGAAGGACTAATAGGAAATATTTATTTATTTAGTGTTAAAAGAAACTTGCTTATTATGCTATATTTTGACACTAACCTTTGATTCCATTAGAGATTGATAAATGAAGTCAAGAGAAGGTGACAACAATAGTTTATTTTATTATTGCTAGATGTTACTATTAACACGATATGGAACCTTATTTACACAACATAGGCAGAAACAAAACAACACTTATTAACAAGAAACATAATAGACAACTATTTCCTATTAACGCTACAATTTATATCTTATTAAAATGAAAGATCATAATAAAATGACCCTATTAGTCCTTGTATTTTCATACAGAAATTCGGGTCAGGTTTTGTGATTATTGCTGTCTATGTTGATGATTTGAATATTATTGGAACTCCAGAAGAGATTTTAATAACAGTAGAATACTTGAAAAAAGAGTTTGAAATGAAATATCTTGGTAAGACAAATTTTGTTTAGGGCTACAATTTGAGCATCTAAAAAAAGGAATCCTTGTGCATCAAACTACATACAAAGAGAAGGTGCTCAGAAGATTTTATAAGGATAAAGCACATTCGTTAACTAGCCAAATGGTTGTAAGATCACTAGATGTTGATAAAGAGTAGTGGAAGGATTAATAGAAGCGTTCGACACATACAAAGGCATAGGAATCTGATAAACAATACTCAACCGGTTACGCATGAAACTTTTGCAATGATAATCATGAAATTAATAGTGATAACATACATAAGAGGAACATCAAGAATAAGGTAGTAAAGTGACGCACATAAAACTGGCACATCGATGAGCCATACCACTAATATTTGGCATATTGTAAAAAAAAATAAATAAATAAAAATTATAAAAGTAGACAAGTGCAGCAATCTACGCATAAGGTTTCATGGATTCATAGTATTATTAGCAGAAATACTAACCTTTCTTCTACTCAGTTGGCTAGATGTCGTGCTGATAACGTGTTATGAAAATAGGTTTTTTTTAGTAGAGAGTATTTGTGGGGAGAAGAATAAATCTGTCTTCTTATTCAGTACCAATATATATATATACAAGCATTAAGGGTTTCCTGTAGAATAAACCTAGTATCCAGAATATTCTAGATCATACCTAAGGGGTATAATGGACATCCATAAAATAATAATATTTTATAACAAATCCAAATATGCAAACCGAGTCATTTTTTCTTTCACGTAAATTGAGACATTCTAAATTATTTTTTGGCCAATTCTGATATAATTTTTTATCTTTTAGGGCCTAAATATTCATTCTAAAACTTAATGGAACAATTTTATTGCACGTAAATACAAAAATACAAACCAAATTTGAAGAAATGTTACGATATAGAATAAATTAAAAGTAAAATGGTACCATATGCGAAAAAAAAATAAAATTGGGTATCAAATAAAAAAGCCAAAAGTTCAGGGATATCAAATGAAAAACCCCTAATTTTTTTTTAACAAAATTGTTTTTCATCACCAGAAATTATTATAATATTGATTTTCCTTGCTAAATTACACTCAAAAATCGATAATTACCACCATTTATTACTACAAGGTACCATACCAAATTTTTAGTGTACTACTCCATGAACTTGGAAGACCCTCTATATAACCAAGTTACCACCATTAGTTATTATCTAATGTGCAAGGCAAGGCTATACTCTTTATAAAGAAAAAGGACATAATACTTGGTTGTAGAGCTGAAGAAGCAGATTCAGTTATTTATAAATTAAAGGGGGTGGGCCCAAAGGCAACAACAGATTGAAGGTATTCTCCAGATCATAGCTGTGTATGAGTCCAACATCCTAACCACAAACTCATCAAGGTCAGCTTTAATCAGGTATTCATTCAATCAAGTGGGAATTATTTGATATTTGATGATAACCTGCTTATGTCTAATTTGACCACAGAAACCTAACCAAGTTAACGTAATAATGGTGCTGTTTATGTCCACAAGGCATCTCATACTGATACCTACCTTCAATGATCCTAATAATCAATTTTCAAGAAGATTTCACCGGCGTCGACATCTGTTTGTTGCTTCTTCAAAGAAATTATCCAATTTCCAAGGTATACTTTCAACTTTTCCATTTGATACCTCATAATTTATTGGTCCCCATTCCCCACATCTTAGCATCTTACCCTACAAAAATGAATTAGTATTCTGCTGTTAATTTTGTCTTTGGCAGAATCAGTATCAATCATAACCTCCTACTTATTTAAATAATACTATTATAACTGCAGAAATTATCTAATATCAGCATTTTTGTAACAACAGATTATTATCACTACCTTTCAATTTCTTTTCAAGCGACTATTGGAGCTTAACAACTACTTCGTATATTAACCTCCTGCCGAAATTCCACTGTTGTTTGTTGCTAATATTCTAATTGCGTGGTATTAATGCTCATTCATAATAATTTTTTGTCTAGACTTTCAGGACTTCACAAAGCCTAAAAGACTTTTGCCCACCAAACACCTTGTACAAGGTCCACTTGATTATCTCACTTCATCTCTCGAATTCCATGAGTCCAATTCTTTGTACAAGGTTCGGCTGTGTACAAGTTCTATCTATGGGTCTGACCTGAGTAACCTGAATGCTGGCATACTTGTATGCATAATTGACGAGCATGGTGATTCTATGTTAGAAAGGATACCTGCCTTTCTATCTAAATACCATATTCTGAGTCAGCAATCAGAGGATGCTGTTACTTCCGATGTTGTCCGCTTTCAAAGAGGTTTCACTGATGACTTCATATTCTGGGGACCCAAACTCGGAAGAATTCAGGCTTTGTGGATAGGTCTTGATTCAGGTTGGCCATTAATTGTTTGAGCTGAAATTGTGCGATATCTAAACCCCTGCCTCTATCATTTTCAAACTTGCTTTTAACGGCGTTTCTGTTATATATACTGACTTGTTGTCTTAGCGTAACAATCTTGTTGATTGCATCCCTTGTCAAGTATGATGCAGTGTGAGTAAAAGAAAGGGCTCTAACATGTTTGATTTACAGTTTGCTGCATTCCACCTTTCATCTTTCATAATCATGTGACATTTAACTTCCTTTCCTCTATTTGAAGGTCAGGTAGTTGGAGAATAGGTGGTGCTAGCTTAACAATATTCAGTGTTGATAACCATCAAAGGGATGATGTCAGTGAAATTGGGAATATGTATTGTACGATCACTTACGATTTTGAAACTGAAGATGTTTTGCTTGGGGAAGGGAGCAACTTAGCAATGACAGAACTTCGCCCTTGCCTAGTTACACAGAATTTTGGGGTTGATTCTGTCTCTATTATTGATAGATTCTCACAAGCCAAGTCATTTCAAGAAAACGGAATAACAAATGAAGACAGCATGAGGGAGTATGCAGACCTAAAAAACTCTCTGTTACTATATGACTCTCTGCTCATTTTTGCTGGCACCTGCATTACATCCATCACTGCAGGGAAGAATACTGCCTTGGCATTTTTAATTGGCGGTGTTGGTGGGTTCCTCTACCTGGTGCTCCTGCAGAGGTCGGTGGACACGTTGCCAGCTCCTGAATCGTTATCATCTGCAACAAAGGAGGTAAATAGCTTCAATAGGCTGCTTGGAGGAGTGAAAGGTCCAATCGTGGCATTCCTATTTGCTTTTGCTGCTGCAGTTTTGGCAATGAGGTACGACAAACAAGACATCATTGCAGCACTGAAGCCTAGAGATATTTTGGCTGGAATGGTTGGTTTTCTTGCTTGCAAAGTTTCAGTAGTATTGGCAGCTTTCAAACCCGTGTCAAGCGGCATGAAAGATGACGATTGAAGTATGTTTCTATCAGCAAGACAATGGACTTATTCAGGACTTTCAGAGTTTTGATTTCTCCACTTGTTATGTACAGAAAACTGTAGTGAAGAATACTATTCTGATCATTATAATCTTAGTAAAAGGTCTAAAACATAGAATAGCAGACCAAGTATCACTTGGCTTTTGTATATGGATATGTCAGTACACAATAGTTACAATACTGTGGTGACTTGGGGAGTAAATTCCAGTTTGAATAACTTAATTAGCACGATTATCAAATGATGTGTTGAGTTAACAATTATTTCTGTTGTTTTTTCTAAATGCAATAGCCAATAGGTAACATGTTGCAAAATACAAGTGCATTGCTTATTAAAGCAGTAAAATAAGAGTATTTTACCAAATTGTAGGGTAATTACATACTTTAACATATCATAAATGCCCATAAATGAGTAAGTTGCAGTTTATAACATAAAATCATAAATTGTCGTTCCTCTAGAAATGCTTTCATCGAACCTGCTGTATGGTGAAAGGTTCTTAGCTAAGTCCGAAGTGACTTTAAGAAGCTGTTGGGGGAAAGTTGTGAGTTATTTCTGAGCTCGTGAAGTAGGCAGGTAGTCGATAAATATGGGTCCACGTGTTTCCCAATTTTAATTACTTCAATAATATTCCAAATAAAATAGTGGGCAAGACAGGGCAGACTAGCTAATGTGTTGAGTTGGAGTATTTTGCGGGAAGTTCTCTGTCAGTATCAAGCAATAAGAGACGTTCTTAAATTTTCTCCTTTCATTTGTGTTGTAGGGTTGCTTCTACATTTAGCCACACTTTGAGGTTGTTTCTTGTCACATTCACTAATCTCCCTACATAACATTTTCTCCTTCATTTGTGATTTTGTGTTGTAGGGTTGCTTCTACATTTAGCCATACTTTGAGATTGTTTCTTGTCTTGTTCTCTAATCTCCCTCCTGAATCATACATTACATGCATTGACTCGCGTTAACATTGTCTTTTTCTTATCTCTTAATTCAGAGTATGCTCACAAATTATCATTAACTTGGAAAATACATACCTTGGACTGACCGACTTTCATTACATTTATCATTGATGCGAATATTAATTCTCAAGGGAGGGAGATAAAACCAAAAGCTATCATCCTGTTCATTTGATATGCAAATTCCTACCATTTTATTAAATTAAGAAAGTTAAAAAAAAAAAAAAAAAAAAGTTGAAATCCACAACTTCAACTAATTAAGCATTTCAGAAATATGAACTCTTCAATAGCCTTGCAGCTGTTGCATCTTAACCCTACAATTGCAACACCAAAACATAGCAACTCCTTTGAGCTGAAACCAGGATTGAAGGTCACAAAAACAATTAAACCAACTAGCTCCTTTATGGTATCTAATAAGGGAGCTGATCTTTTTAGTGAACTACAAATCCAACAAGTAATGGAAAGGCAGTCCAGGGGTTTGATTCCCAGAAAAGAAACACACTTCCATCCTAAGCTTCTTCAACAGGCCTTTGAAAGCTGCCGAAAAATCTCTGCATACCAATCATCAACGTACTATCTAGGTAATTTTAATTTTAGTTTCACCTACTTGTTATCAATCTTACTGCCACTAACTGTACAACTATAAACTAGTTATATTCCTTATTCTGGTCCAAACCTGGTGTATATACTATATAGGAAGTTTGCTGATGACGGAAGAAAGGAAGAAAGCAATATGGGCTGTCTATGGTACGTGATATGTACTCTTTCTTCCATAGAAACAGCAGCTATATTACAGGGGATCTTTTATGCAAAAGAAAAGGTTGCCTAAGCCTTACAATAAAAAAACAAGCTGCCTAAGCCTTAATATAAGTAATTGTCCATGGCAGCTTGGGGCCGGAAGGCAGATGAGCTAGTTGACAGTGCAAACTCAAACCACGAGGCATTAGCAGCATTGGATAACTGGGAGCGAAGGCTCGATGACATCTTTGATGGACGCCCACATGACATACCAGACATTGCCTTGGTTGACACAATCCAGCGATTTCCCCTTGACATTAAGGTTTTTTTTTTAACCTCTAACATCTGAGTCACTGATTTTTTTTTTTTTTTTCCTGTTAGTTTTGCTGTATTAATTAGTACACCATTCTTGGTGCTCAGCCATTCAAAGACTTGATCCAAGGGATGAAAATGGACACATGGAAAACACGTTACGACAACTATAAAGAGCTAGAACTTTACTGCTACTATGTAGCCGCAACGGTTTGCTTAATGCTTATCCCTATAGCAGGAATATCATCAGAATATGAAAGCTCTACTCAAACCATTTATGAAGCCTCGCTTTATTTGGGAATCGCAAACCAGCTTACTAATATCCTTAGAGATGTTGAGGAAGAGTAAGTTCTCTCTCTACTTGCTTATCTATAGGCATTATAGCCAAGGATGAAACTTTGAATATATAAAAGGATTAGTGTTAGGATTTGATTTTTCACCAGGCCTATTATATTGCTTTTATGATTCAGTGCTTCAAGGGGCAGAGTTTACCTTCCACAGGATGAGCTCAGAGAATATGGGTTGACAGATGAGGACATATTCTCGAAAAAGGTCACTAAACAATGGCGTGAATTCACAAAGATGCAAATACAGAGGGCCAGATACTATTATGATCAAGGAGAGCAAGCTGCAGCCCAGCTAGACGCCTCTAGTAGGTGGCCGGTAATCTAACATATGCGCTTTTAATTATCACCACAATGACCATATACTAAGACTGAACTTTGAGTTGTTAATTTTTGATTAATTTTAGGTGTGGGCATCGCTGATGTTGTACAGAAAGATTTTGGATAAGATAGAGGAGAATGATTATGACAACTTAACAAAGCGAGCAAGAGTTGGAAATACCGAGAAGTTTATTACACTACCACTGGCTTATGCCAAGGCCATGGGGTGGTGTCCAGGGACAAAATCAATCCCACATTGACATTACTAATCAGCAATATTCTTTTTTTAAATTTTCTTCTTTCCATTGTATTGCTACTAGATGAAACAAAGAACTCATTTGAAATGTAAGTAGATATTCGATTAATCATGATTTATATGAATTAATGACATAGCTAATAAGTGACATGTGGGTACAGTACTTGATCTGCTTGTGAATGTTAATCGGGCGCTGATGTTTAATTGTATCTGACTCATAAAATTTTTAAGGTTTTTCTACTTTGTACCCTTGAAGTATTTACTTTTTTACATTGTGTCCCCCAAATCAGCTCGAAGTGTAATATTTTTATACGTGTTGTCCTTACTCTTTTCTTCAATTGAACTTCTGTTAAACTTTCCTTAAAAAACAAAAAAAAAAAAAATACTTCTGTTTAACTTGATGTGTTCATGGTCTACTCTCTCCTCTCATCTCCTTCATGAGTTCCCTAACCATAATATTAACCTTCAACCAATAATTATTGCTCAACTGCTACTCATGTAAGTTGACCCTTAACGCACCACGAGCAAACCCACCCACAAGCCCACTACCCATTTCAAATACCCCATCCCCATATATTACTCCACCACCATCTATATCTATTCCACCCCTAACAGTAATACTGATGCAGTAGACACTACACATTCAGCAAATCTCCCATCAAATTAAATTATTAAACCACCCAGCCCCAAACCAACCACCATAAATCATTGACACCATTATTATGCAACCAACGAACACCTCCATCTCTACCACCAACCCCCCTTCGAACAACAACCCATAAATCGAACTCTGATTCATTGGACTCAACCCTAACCCACCAACCCCCTTGTTCGAACCAAAACCCCCCCGTTCGAACTCCGAGTCGTGAGACTCAAATCCATTTATGTTGTGCATTTCTATGGGTTTTTACGAGTTGAATTTGATTTTTATAGTGGTTTAAATTGGTTGAATTTGATTCTTTTCTTTCTCTATTGCTACTAAATTTTAAGTCAAAGTCAACGACAAACAATTAAGTAAATAAATAATATTTTATTAATAATTTAAATGTAGGTACAATCTCTATAGTTGTTCCACTGCTAGGATGACACTTGTCGACGTCAACCAAATTTAACACCTGTTATTGTCAACCAAATTTTCAGTGGGGATTGACCAGCTTCAATGCCACTTTGAATGTGTTTGAGTATCCTTGAACAATCGGCACGACAGAGAGAGTTTGTAAATTCTTTGGAATGTCTTCGATTGATTTTTTTTTCCCAATGAATTTCCCCCACCTTTGAGGTGATGATGGGTATTTATAGGAGATTTTGACCTCCATCTTAGACCCGGAGAAGTGGGCTTGGACTCTTCTGATGGCTTGGAAGTTTTTGTAGTCTTTTTGGCCCAATAAACATTTTAGTTGGACTAACAATATAGTCGGCCCATATAATGTAATTATGACCCAAATTATTTAATTAATTTGGATATTTTAATTTAAAGGGCTAAATTAATTATATTGAGCAAATATTTATTTTATTTAACTCAAAAAATTAATTTATTTTAATTTTGACACTTTAATAAATTTTTGGTGTCTACAAATTGCCCCCTCGAGACCGTGTCACGTACACGATCTTGAGTGTTTACTCGTGACAGGGTCTCGATGTGTTTGACTTGGAAGTCTTTTTTTTTTTTTTTAATCTACGTCACGTACACATGCTGAAGTGTTTGCTCATGACTAGGTGTTGACTCACTTGATCTGGAGTCGGATTTTATTTTATTAAGACTACCTCACATACATAATTTGAAGTATTTTGATCGTCAGTCAGTCATATGCACGACATGAAGTCTTCACTTGTGAGTGGATCGCTTGACTTGTAAGTCATAAAAAAAAATTGTCATATCAAAGTTGAAGGATATGATCTNAAAGGATATGATCTTTGTCAAACCAAAATCGATCCGTAGAAAATATATTTATCCATATATTTCCTTAAATGATAAAATTTGATCCTTTTTTTTTAGGATACAATACGTAGAATCTTTATTTACCTAACCGCCGAAGACTATTTATTTACATGAATTCACAAGTTACAGCGACACTCACAACTTCCCACAAGATCACTTTCTTCCTTTTCTTCTATAATTAGCCGAACTTTCGAAGCGAATTGTACAAGCACCGTTGACCCCCTAANGCCCTTTAATAATCCTAATTCACATTGCTACTGATCACTTTGCTCCCTTCTCCCTTTCTCGCAGAATTACGAGCTCCCTACTAAAGGTAAGCCTTCTGACTTTTCTTTCCTTTTCTTTATTTCTCTCTTTTTTTTTTTACTTTATTTAATTAATGATTAACTACCCTTATTGCTAGTTCACTTCCTCCACTTTAACTAGTCCCCTTTGATACTGAAACTGTTGTGTAGCTAGCCTTTGACTTTTTTTTGCTTCTTCCAGGGTTGGCTTTGATGTACTGTGTTTGATGATTTTTTTTTCCGCAAATAATGGTACAACACAACTCAATGTGCTTGAGCTTTTGATCACGCCAACTATTACCCTCTGTAGAAGATCTTTACTCCTATCGTCATCACCAAGGCTCCGCACTCCTGTTTACATCTTATGCATACGAGTATAGTTTCTCTCTCCCGAAGTCGAGAATTTGTTGCACCTTCCTCTTAATTGAGATATATACCAATATACTCCAAACCGCAAGGCTATTTAATAGCCTATTCTCGACTGCCGTCAACTGTCATTAGGAATCAGGCCGGGTATGATAATCTTTTTTTTTTTTAGTTACTTCTTCCTTATATTTGATGTTTGACTTGGATTTGGTGTATGTATAGTGATATTGTAGTGATATCTTCCCATATTACTCTATTTCTATTTAATTTCTTGATGAATGTAGCAATGGACATGGCTTAGGATTTAATGATACTCTGTTTAAACCCGCGATGTTGAAACCTTGTCGCCCCGTCTTCCTTAGTTGAGATAAGTACTTAATAAAACAAATTTTACTTAGCCGTTAAACATTTAGCCGAAATATCATGTCCAATATACCTTCTTGAACGTTTAAATAAGCAAGTGCCTTCTCTAAATTGATGCTCTATTTTGACTTCGTGCCGAACCCTAAACTGCAATCTCAATTTTTTCTTCTATAATGGGAAAACTTAAGGTGGGTTCTTGGGTTAGCAGAATTATCACTTTCCTTAGCTCTTCTTTGATCTCTGTGCACCCTCTGACTTCTCTTGCTTTTATTTCACTTTTTTTATTTATTCGCATAATATGCATGGGATTGGATTTTGATGTGCTAATTCGTGACTAACTAACCTTTACCACTTTATTTGCTTTTTCTTGACAAGTACAGGAGCAAATACAAGCCTTGCTAATCTCGTTTGATACTACTCTGTTTTGATCTCGTGTCGATTTCGGAATTCCGCGACACCCTCCATAGTTGAAGTAAGCATTTATAAATTACAAGCTTATTGCATTGTCCATTCTTGATAATAACTGATCTTAATGATATCCTCTTGAATGCTTAAGTATCCCTGTTGAATCAATACTACGTTATTTTTTATCTTCTTACCGAAGCTACGAACTTGGGCTCTTCCTTGATGATTACCTCTGTCTTTGTAACTTTTGGCTCCGGCTTTTGGTTAGTCATATGAACTTGCATTACCCACTCATGCATTACCCACTAATTAGGATAATAAATTTACTTAACATGACCCTCCACATGCACATCTTCGAAGGAAAAGTTACCCAATGCTCATGTAGATTTATGTACATGCTCTCTTTATTGTACAAACTACACATGTCACTACACCAGTACCATTATACTTAATTAATTTAGCACCTTGATTATATATATATATATATATATATATATATTTTTTTTTGTTTCATTCGCATGCAAATCATTGAGTACTTAATGCATTACCCTTTATGTCTTTCATACCTTAAAGTAGCCATTAACATAGTAATTAGGATGACTTTCATACATATGATTTGCTTGACCTTCTTATAGTATAGTAGCATTGCATCCCTTTTGTTTGATCATCCTATAAATTCATCAGACCCCTTGGTTTATTTGATGAGCTGTGCATGCCTCTTTTGACGCTAGTTCATTATTTTCCTTTGTCATTTTAAGTAGTAATGGGCTAGTGGATCAATAGCATTAGAGACTTTGGGAGGTACAATTGATTTGATCGACCCCTTGGGCTTACTCCAAGTATTCCAAGTGATCGAGGTACTTCATTCCATTCCAATCTCTTCTTTCTCCTTATTTAAGCACACTATAGTTCGCATTTTTTTTTTGGGTGCATGCATTTGTATGTCTTTGCAGGTCAGTCACCATAGTGACAGTTATCATGATGTGTTGTTAGGGATGTCGGACCCAACTAGGCTACGCCGGTTTGTCTGACATTCTAATGATGGTTGCCCCCTTTTTTGAAGAGCCGAAGAACTGTCAGCAACCCTGGACCAGACTAACTCCTTTTTTTTTTTTTTTTTTTTACACATTCTACTCCAACGCTCCTTGTGTCATCATTTAACTTCCTCCTTTTTCTTTTTAGGATGGTACTTTTGAAGGAATTCAAAAAGAAGGATCAATTCAAGGATGTGGAGCACCACTTCCTTTCTGTAGTCAATCATGTAGATGATGATGCTTCAATGGGCACCTATTTTGCCATTGAGAAATCACTTCGTCGCCCAAATGGTGTCAAGTCATCAATTCAGCAAAAGAATTTTTTGAGTGACATGTCGAAACCAGTGTCAAGCGAACATAACCTGTCATCTACTGCTCACATCCTCTCTAGCACCCTCCGGGACTACAATGAACCCACCACTCAATTTCCTTTACTTGGGCGTCGAATAATTTCTGGTTCGACACAATGGGGATCATCTAGAAGTCTTAAGGTTCCAGGCGAAGCAATTTTCATTGAAGGGTATTGGGAATGGACTGAAGATATTCTCTCTCATTCCGGGGATATCCTTGAATCATGTTCCATTCATTCAGCTGTTTATGCCTCACTTTATTCTTATGCTAGAGATTCTAGTATCGTTCGGGCTTTTTGTGAAAGTTGGTGCCCAACCACCAATACATTGCATACCATCACTGGAGAGTGGTCCATCTCACTTTGGGGGTTGCCTCTTGTGGGATGGATATATATGATGAGACCGTACCTGATTTAGCTACTCTTACTTCAAGATAAGAGTAGAACTCGTTTCATATCCAGAGCTTGTGACTTTTTGTTCATATGGCCTACCATCATATTGCCAAACGTGACAACTCAGACGGATGGGTAACTACGAAGCAATGGATTGATCTTTGGTTCAGAAAACCAAGAGTTTACAAACCCCCTAATAGAAGAAAGAGATATGTCGACAGTCGTCCTAAGACTTCTCAAGATCCAAGTGGTAACATTAATGTTGTGGCAACTGGGTCTATCGTATGGACACAAGAAGAATGCGACATGTTTGATTTACTTGGAGTTACCGGCGACCTGAGGAGGGAGGTTACTTATGTTGCGGCCTTCTTGTCATGTTGGTTGTGTGTGTTTGCACTTCCTAGTTCACAAAACAGAGTCATCAAACCGAGTACCTTTGTGACAGCTACCCTGATGGGGCGAGGTGTAACCTTTAGTTTAGCTGCACCAGTGCTTGCCAGCATTTATCGTGGACTTAACCATATCGCCAACTCTAAATCCCCCTCTCACACTGATTGTTACTTTCCTGCTCACTATGTGTATGGATGGTTGGCATTCTACTTTCAAACTCATCAAGAACTTGAACCTGCTCCCCCAGGTCCTCTGATGGTGACATTTTCAGGAGCTCAAGGGTCAAAATATTTTCATAGGGATGCGGCATGTGAGCTCATACATGAGGGACGCACCATAAATATTGGTTGCACCATGCTTAATAGGAATCGCCATGAAGTTTTATATGACGACGGTACCTTANAATTTTATATGACAACGGTACCTTAGAGATTCCAAAACTTGGCTATCTTATGTCTATGCGCTCTAGTTGCCTTGTTCTAAGACTGAGTAGGAACTTCCACGTGGAGCCTTACATGCCTCATCGGTTTGGTAGGCAATTTGGTTTTTGTCAAGCAGTCCCTGGTGTGCTTCGGCGCTGTCATCGTAATCGTGACGCGACATATTTGGAGGCCCTGGAATATTGGCATCTCTTGCTTTACAAAGGTAGTCAGTTGTGCTTATTCGCTCCAAGTCATTCTCTAGATTGGCGTGATTTGACAACTCGTAATTTCAAGGCATGGTGGGCAAAGTTGAATGTAACAGATCTAAGGGAGAATGTCAACGCTCTTCTTTCAGTTGTAAACAATAAATTTTTCAAGGCCCATGTTGGAACAACGCCACACAAGGTACCAAAGGTTAGTCAATGTAAAATCCACGATACACCTCGAGAGTGCATTAATGACAATCTTGTTGTACATATCTTATCATCCAAGGATAAATCTAATCGAGATCGAACTGGTACCCATGGTGGTGATAGCATTAGTCATGCTGGATCTGATATTGATTTTAAGCACAAACGTCGAAGTAAAAGGTCACTAACCATAACCGACAAGGAGTATGACGCTTTGGACATCGACGGTTTCTTTGATGATGTCCCTGAACCTTCTCAACATGTGACTAGATTGAAATTATTGGTACTTCATTTTCTTTTTTACTAATTTATTTATCTATTTCATTTAGGAGGGAGATCTTGAGCTAGAAGTGACAAAACAGATCAACATTGATAACTCTCTTGTTGATGAGGCTAATGGTTCTCAACCCATAGTTGACCCTACGTCAAATCCTAGGAGAGGGAAGGAATTGTGTGTAATGGGAGACTTGCCAAGCAATAACCATTCGAGTTCCCCCACGAGTTCTCGTAACCCGATTGGCAATCCTTCACCTGAAGCTACTGCAGAAACATTGGAGATTCAATCTGAGGCCACAGGCTCCCCTTCGATTCGACCGACTGCTCCTTCATCCTCACCTACATCCAGCCACCAACTCACTGCTTCATCTCGCAAACTGTTTAATGGTGCAATCAAGTCATTTGGTGTAGAGCTGCTTACAGTCCTTAAAGGAACCCCTTTCCATGAAGTCTCAAAAATGCGGAAGGAAGCTTCAGTTATTTATGAGGGCATTGAAGGACTAAAGGGAGATCCCAAACCATTGAAGCATCAAGTTGAGTCTTACATCACAGCTGTTGAATTTTTTCTCAAGTCACAAGATAATTGATATGTGTGGTTTTTATAGTGTTTTTCCCCTTGTTTCGAGTCAATTTTGTGCTTAATGGGTGTCATTCTGGCTTTATTTTAGCTCATTCGATGTTCTTTAGCTAATTTGAAGTGTCTCGTCAAGTTTGATTAATTTCCGGAAATTTTAGAGCATTTTAGTTGATTTTTATCATCCACGGTTGTTATGCTCGGTTTTGGTATGTTTTGTAATTTCAGGCACGAAAACCGAGGCTCGGAACGAAGCCGGAAAGCTTAGACGGGATAAGAATGAAGATGCATGGAAATGCGTGCCAAGAAGTATGAAAACGAGCCTTAAAGAACTTATGAAGAAATAAGAAAAAAAGGGAGCAAAATGAACTTCTGAGGTCAAGATGCGGGCGCATGAAAATGACATGCGGGCGCATTTAATCAAGATTTCAGCTTTAGAGGGCGTTCTGGAGGTCAGATGCGGGCGCATAAACCTCCTATGCGCCCGCATCAGCGATCCTACCCCGGTTTTATTTTCCGATCTTTTTATTCGTCTTTTATTTCTTTGTACTGTATGCTTGGTAAGCCCACTGGGTAACATTAGCCACGGTGTCTA
Organism: Suaeda aralocaspica; assembly: GCA_016808085.1. Classification (NCBI taxonomy): domain Eukaryota; kingdom Viridiplantae; phylum Streptophyta; class Magnoliopsida; order Caryophyllales; family Amaranthaceae; genus Suaeda; species Suaeda aralocaspica. Next base: position 1,308,922 of record PYUH01000151.1, read on the forward strand.
GGAAAAACAACTTATGCTTTTTCAAAAATTTAGAAGTACTCTCTTTAGGTTTAAATTAACCACTTGTTCTCTCTCAAAAAATATGAAGGGAGAAATTAGGGGTTTTGTTCATAACTTGATTTTTGCAATCATTCAAGTCTGCAATTGTTTCTCTCAATTTGTGAAATTCTTCTGATTTTGTTACTTTTATTTTATACATTTGGTTTTTACTTTCATTTTCTTGTATTTTTTTAGTGTTTCTGTTAAGAATTGTTTTTATGATTTTGTAATTAGTTTTATGATTAATTATCATGAATTCACATCTAGGTGTTTTTACAACATATGTCTTGTCCCTTGATTTTCATATTATGAGTGGAGTAAGTATCTATTTCTAGGGTTGGGAAACCTTGATCAATCAAGTGACATAATTAAATTAGGTTGTTTCAATCCCTAATTATCTAGTCATTCCTATTGTTGGTTTTTCTTTTTTACAATTGAAGGGTTGTGCGCAGCTGTTAATTCTGTATTGTTGATTTGATGCCGAATGTAAAATACCACAATGAAGACCTACTGAAAAATAGGCGGATTGTTCTAGGTCATGATCGAGAAGCCGCCTAGATGAAGTATAGTTCGATGGAGTCTAGATTCGAAAGAATTATTGCAGCCCTCAAATTTGCACCATATTGATGAGGTGCATCGATACAATATGTAATGCTAGTACTTTCCTCATATAGTCTATTCGTCTTGGTGAACCCTAGACCCTGGCTATAATAATACTTAGGTTAGATTCCATCTCGTCATTTCCCTAATTAGTTCATGCTAGGAGGCCAATAGTCATGTTTGCCTTTAACTTGTTCTATTTTGCTATCCAATACTTCGTCGACCAGGCTCTTCTACACTGGTTCAAGCTTTTTAGAACTAATAGAAGTTCTAGTTTAAACTGCTTCCCTTCTGAGGATTCAGGATCCTTAACAAACCGCTACTACACATTATTAGGTTGTCCGTTTAGTGTTGACTTTATAGGTGTGCGAGTAGCCGCGTTCAAAATTTTGGCGCCGTTGCCCTGGAGGGAGGCAATTTTTAATATCTATTAGTCCGGGTTTGTTTATAAGGCTGTTTTATTTTTTAATTTTAACTTCTCTTAGTCTCAAAGAACTTATTTTCAGTTCTTTTTGGGCGATTTCTTCATCTTTTCCGGATTTCCATTGTGGTTGCTAGGGGGAAAATATTTTTATGCAAAGCGACCACGACCTGTACTACCATCTTCCCTACCCGAGCGAGTGTTCTGAACCGGGTTGGAGACGGTCCTGATAAAGACACGAATAGTCTTATTCTTTCACGGAATCTCCAACGGTCCATCGGGGGGGAAACTGTTTTCTTGACTTTGTCCTCAAGTTTTTCCGATTTTAACCCTCTTCAATCGCTGTTGAGGGGATTTACGAAGTTGAAAATATCTGTACTGCTCAGAATTGAGAGGACAATTGTAGAGGAACCTCTCGGCGCGTCAGACCAATTCGCCCACATTGCCACCTCCCTGCCCCTGCGGCTCGTTCATCGTTTAGAGGCGTATTTCCTATTTCCAATTCCTCTGCCTGTGAGGTTTTCCCATTGCTTCACGGTGTCTAATTCATACCTGATCCGATGCTGCATAACAAATGTATCATTTTAGAATGAATACACTGCTAACTTGTATACAATGCGCTTGCAAACGAAATCAGTTTTCTCAGGGACATTGAAGGAAGATCCGAATATACACTTACACAAATTTCCTATCATTCTGTGAGTCCTATCACGTACAAATGAATGGTCTCGCTAAGATGCTATACCTTAAAAGGCGATGTTAGTCCCCGTTAATCATTAGATTTCAGCAAGGCCAGAAACCGGTTGAATGAAGCTACAAACCCACCACCTCCAACCCGCTCTCTCAAGTGTCAAGCGACTATGCGCAATTTCTTGCTGTGGCAGCGATTTCGCTCTGAGCACTTTTTACAGGGAAAGTACATCACCACTCCATTACAAGCCTGCCCTCACATTGACGAAGCCAAATAACTAACATTGCAATCCGGGCAACAGATTAATGAGTCATATAATAGACATGCTTTGGGTAACGGTTGAAATAAAATAAATGGGAGTGTTGTAGTTTGAGAATGTTTCCCTCAATCATGGGCTGTCAATGGTCCTAGTCAAAGTCGTTCTACATGGGTTTGGGTATGAGTAGTAAGTGCTTTGCTAGATTCTGCTGCTAATGGTCCGGGGGTCTTACTAGACCAGGAGAGCTATGGCATAGCATATGAATTGACTGAGGATTGCTACTTCCAAAGATTCACAGTTTGTAACTTAGAAGGCATTCCACGTAAGGGTGGGAAACAGGTAGTTTGATGATAGTATGAGATGTTTATGCTCACGATAAACTGCAATAATCAGAGAAGCTCGATAAGATTGGTACTACAGCTCCCCCACCCAATCATCTGTAGCTGCACTTTCAGGATGCACCTGATCCTTTCGTGATTCATGTGGTTCTCTCGGGTCGTTCCTTCCATAATTCCCAGTCTTGCACTAGTTTCAGTAGAACAGATGTGCCTTTCAAGCCTATAAAACATCCATACTCTAATACATACAATCCGGGCTGGAAGGATCACCCATACTTTTCCTACAAGAACCACAGCAATTCCGGAATCCTCACAAGCCATGCCCCCCTTCAAGCAGTCCACCACACAGCAATGCCAGATATGTACCACCACACCCCCCAGTTTTAGCAACCACCACTACCACACAACCGCCAATGCCACCTTAACCTAGGAGAAATCTCGGAGTTGAGAGAATATGATATTGCAAATGCGAAAATATGGAGGCGATGCAGCCTCATAACAAGCACTTGGAAACCTCAGATAGCTCGCATTGCGCAATCAACACTCAAAGGCAACCAGGCACCCTTCCATCACAACCCCACCCCCACATCACAGGGCATCACATAATCCCCCAGGGACCATGTCAATGCCACTTACCTTGAGAATGGGAGCTGCTTATGAATGTCCGAAAATGCCTACTGATAATGTTAATCTGTATGTTCGGTGGAGCTGAAAAAGACCAGTGGATGTGGTTGTTGAAGTTTTGATACAGTCGTCAGTGGGGCACTGAAGCACCTAAGGAAAGGTAAGATGACACATCGATTGATACTATCCCGAGTCACAGGTTAGGTTGCCCTTTCCGAACAGGGTGACCAGTGAGTAAAGAACGATAACCATTTCAGTAAATTTTTAGCTATGTTTAAGAATTTGCATGTTACTCGTTCCATTTACTGATTTGTATACTCAAATTCCTACTACACTAATTTTTGAAAGCATTTTGAGCAGGAAACCTGAGTTGAGTGTGGTGGAGACCGTAGCACTCACGGAGGATGCGAGTGCCATATTGCAAACAGAATCACCACCAAAATAAGGACCCAGGAAGTTCTCTACTTCCCTGAACATTTGGCCCCCTGTTTATTGCAAAGCTTTTGTGTGAATTTAGGAGCCATGTTAGTTTTATGCCCACTATCTATTTGTAAATCTTGATATGGGTGCGCTTTGAAAGTCACTAACTTAACCTTGCCGTGCAATAGGACAGTGAAATACCCTAAAGGTATTTTAGAGGATGTCCCGGGGAGAGTCGAGAATTTTTTCAATTCTCTGTTTTGATTTTGTTGTGTTAGATTTTGGATTGGGTGGCT
>PYUH01000151.1:1312634-1371385 GCA_016808085.1 Suaeda aralocaspica
AGACAAGGCTAGAACCTGGTTGAATGATCTCAATATGGCTACCATTAATTGCTGGGAGGATTTAGCTCTAGCTTTTCAGAGGAAATACTACCCACCACAGAGAACTGCCTTATTGAGAAGCCAAATCACTAACTTCAATCAGGAGACAGATGAGTCATTATATGATGCTTGGGAACGGTTTAAGGAGTTATTGAGAATGTGTCCTCATCACGGGCTTGAGAAATGGTTCCTAGTTCAATCGTTCTACAATGGGTTGGGTAATGAGAGTAGGGCTTTGCTAGATTCTGCTGCTAATGGTCGGTTTATGAACCAGGAAGTCAATGCTGCATATGAGTTGATAGATGAAATTGCCACTCATAATTCACAGTTTGGTAACCTTAGAGGGCATTCCAAAAAGGGTGGGAAACATGTAGTTGATGATAAGTATGAGAGTTTAGCTGCACAGATAAATGCCATAAGTCAGAAGCTCGATAAGATTGGCACTACAGCTCCCCCACCATCACCTGTAGCTGCACTTTCAGGATGCACTGATCCTTTCTGTGATTCATGTGGTTCTCTCGGTCATAATTCCCAGTCTTGCACTAGTTCAGTAGAACAAGTATGTGCCTTTCAAGCCTATAAAAACAATCCATACTCTAATACATACAATCCGGGCTGGAAGGATCACCCATACTTTTCCTACAAGAACAACAGCAATGTCCAGAATCCTCAGCAAGCCATGCCACCTCAGCAGCCACCCCAGCAGATGCAGAGATATGTACCACCACACCCACCAGGTTTTAGCAGACCACCACTACCAGCACCGCCAATGCCACCTTAACCTAGTGGAGAAATCTCGGAGTTGAAGAATATGATGATGCAAATGCAGAAAAATATGGAGGCGATGCAGGCTCATAACAAGCACTTGGAAACTCAGATAGCTCAGATTGCGCAATCAACTGCTCAAAGGCAACCAGGCCACCTTCCATCACAACCCACACCCCCAGCATCACAGGCATCACAGAATCCCCCGAGGGACCATGTCAATGCCATCACCTTGAGGAGTGGAGCTGCTTATGAAGGTCCGAAAATGCCTACTGATAATGTTAATTCTGATGTTTCAGGTGGAGCTGAGAAGACCGGAGATGAGGTGATTGCAGATTCAGATGCAGTTCCAGATAAGGAGGCTGAAGCACCTAAGGAGAAGGCAGATGATACACCGGTTGATACTATCCCGAAATCACAGGTTAGGTTACCCTTTCCGAACAGGGTAACCAGGAGTAAGAACGATAACCATTTTAGTAAATTTTTAGCTATTGTTAAAAATCTCCAAGTTACTGTTCCATTTACTGATTTGATAACTCAAATTCCTACTTACACTAAATTTTTGAAAGACATTTTGAGCAGGAAACGTGAGTTGAGTGTGGTGGAGACCGTAGCACTCACGGAGGAGTGCAGTGCCATATTGCAAAACAAGTCACCACCGAAACTGAAGGACCCGGGAAGTTTTTCTATTCCTTGTAACATTGGCCCCCTATTTATTGATAAAGCTTTATGTGATTTAGGGGCTAGTGTTAGTGTCATGCCCTTGTCTATTTGCAAAAAGCTTGATATGGGTGCTTTGAAGGTCACTAACATTACCTTGCAGATGGCAGATAGGACAGTAAAGTACCCTAAAGGTATTTTAGAGGATGTCCCGGTGAGGGTAGGGAAATTCTTTATTCCTGTTGATTTTGTAGTGTTGGATATGGAGGAGGATGCACACATCCCTATTATACTAGGTAGACCATTCTTAAATACTGCAGGAGCTGTTATTGATGTTAAGAATGGAAATTTGACTCTTTCTGTAGGTGATGACAAGGTTACCTTCAACCTTGATAGTGCATTGAAAAATCCTATGATAGAACAATCATGTCATGCAATTTATACTGTTAATGAAATTGTTCTTAATGGCTTGCCTCGATCCTTTAATAAGGATCTTCTGGAGGCCCCTGCGTGTTTGGATTCTATTGCAGGTGATGAAGATAGTGTTAATAACAAGCTATGTCAGGATAAAAAGAAAAGGAAATCCCGTCCCAAGAAACGTCGGAAACCTCGAAAACAATCTTCTCATGCTTGTAATATGAATACGAAAAATGATGAGGTTTTTAACAAGGAACTTGAGGCATTCGAGCAACCAATAACTCCTAATTGCTTTGATTGCCTAACTAAATGGGGTTCACGTTCACTCTTCGATCCTCCATGAGCTATGAGGTAACATGGTCAAGCTAATGACCCTAAACAAGCGCTTCTCGGGAGGCAACCCGAGCTTTCTATCCCTTTTTAACTCTTTTTGTGTGTTTTTGGTGTGTTTTAGTTTATTTTCGTAATTTTTAGTTAGTTTGTGTTAGTGTGTTTTTGTGTGTTTTTAGGTATAATTGAGTAAATAGGGGTTTTCGGTAGATTTCCGAAGTTTAAAGTCTAAGTAAAGGTCAAGGTGAGTTAAAAAGAGAAAGTGAAAATTTGTTAAGTGTCAAAGAGAAGAAAACAAAGTGATGGGGTAAAACAGGGTAGATGCGGACGCATGGGGGTTTTATGCGCCCGCATCTAACCCCCAGAAGTGCAGAATATTTAGTGACGGAGGTTGATGCGGCCGCATGGGAAGTTTATGCGCCCGCATCAGACCTCCAGAATTCCAGATTTTTTTTCCTGCCCGCATCTGCGCAAGAACATCATTTTGAAACAGTCATAACTTTTTCTCTAGGACGTTCCACGAGACGTATGACCTACCGTTGGAAAGCTCTATGAGTCTACTTTCCAATGCAGCAGGAATCAGATTAATCCAAATTATACTTTGTTATATATGATCAAAACAGTGTGAGGTGGTCAAATCTCAATCCGTGTATGCTACATGTAATGGCATTTACCGCCCATGCCTCTTTCTTTTTCTTGCACAACTTCTTCCTCTTACCCATATACGTCATTTTATACCCCTATGACTCCCTAAACCCCTCCACCGTCTCTTTTCCCTCTTACTTTACTCCCTTCAGCACTGAGGACATTGCTGAGTCCGGCTTGGGGGAGGTATGTTTTATTTGCTTTCTTAGTATAGGTTTTATTGCTTTCTAGTGTAGTTTTTACTGCTTTTGTAGGACCGTTACATGGTTTGTACCGTCCCTTAAGGCCGGGAGTTTACATGTAACCAAAAAAAATGTACTGCTTTCCTAGTCTAATGTAGTCAGTTGTTCAGAGAGAATTCTTATTGTGATTGGCTAGCTGCTCGTCCCGGTTTTTCGTTGATTTGACTTTTCATGTACCCATTTGCTTAAATTTTCTGAAACTTCATGATTCTTGTATTTGGATGAGTTTACTTATGTGATTTGCCGGGCATGACTTAGTCTTAAATTTGCTAGCCTTCCTTGCAATTGTCAACTCTGTCTAACCTTGCTTGGGTCTTGGACTTGAACTGTGTTAGCGGGAGGATTTGAGCCACTTTTGATCTTATAGGCTACATTAAATTGTATTCTTTTCATGTGTGCTTAGTTCCTGATGCATTTATGATCTTGAGTTTGCCTTTGGACTTTAGTAACTTTTAATTGAAGTTTTGTTGCATGTTGCGCATGATAAGAGGCATTCAATTGATTTTAGAGCCTTCAGATACATTCATTAGGATTTTCATGCTGAACATTTCTTTTTCCCTTGATCCCGTGTTTTCTTAAGCCTATATCCCTCACAAAATTAACCACATTACAACCCTTTTTAGCCTTGGTATTTAATAACATATTGTATGCCCAAGCTTGGCTTGGGGGAGTCATGTTGTGGACTAATAAGATAAGGAGAGATAAATTATGGGGAGATACATGGATGTTGATGCTTATGTTCTTAATAATAAGGGAAACTTCCCATATCACAATGTGTGCAGCGTGCCCATATGATCAAAATATGACCCCAGGCGATTCGGGGTGAAAAGACATTAAGAGGGATGATAACAAGGTTTTAGATAGGTCCTAAAAGAGGTTATTTGTCCCTTTTAATGGAGAGGTTATAAGAACGATTATTATAGGTCGATAAGGGTTAAAACTAGTCTTGGGGAGTCCTGTGGTGGTCCATAGCACATGATTAAAAAAAGGGCAAAAATAGGACGAGTTCCAAGACGACCACTCAAGTGGCTTTAATCAACAGCTATTATCTACTGTTTTTTGGAGTTTTGAGTTCCTAGAAAGAGAAATGCCGATATTTCAAGGTCAAAATATGAGCTTAGATCAAAGGATTCGGGTGAAAAGGTTTTAAGAGGGATCATAACATGGTCTTTGATGGGGCTCGCAACGTAACAAAGTGTTTTTTCCTACTTCGAAAGAGGCCCGAAGAGCGATGATTACAGGTCATTAAGGGACAAAACCGATCGTAGGGAGTCCGGTGGTGGCCCATAGAACGTGGTAAAAAAACAAGGCAAAAATAGGACTGGTCCCAAGACGACCTGTCTAAAGGCCACAACCAAATGCTATTATCCACTTATTTTTGGGTTTCCTAGCTCTCAGACATAAATTGCCAAAAAGTATCCAGGGTGCCTGTATGGTCAAAATATGACCCCAAAGCAAGCGATTCAAGGTGAAAACACTTTAGAAGAGTGATAACAACGTTTTAGACGGGGCCAAAAAGAGGTTATTTTTCCGTTCTACAGCAGAGATAATTATAGTCTATAGGGGTCGAAATCAATCGTGGGGAGTCCTGTGGTGGTCCATAGCACGTGGTAAAAAAAGGGGGGGCAAAAATATGATGGGTCCGAAGACGGCTCTTCTAGAAGCATCAACCAAAGGTTATTATCCACTATTTTTTGGAGTTCCAGATCCTAGAAAAAAATACTTACCGATAACTTTTCGAGGTTCCCGTATGGTCAAAATATGACCCAAGACCAAGGAGTCCATGGTGAAAAGGCTTTAAGAGGGATGATAACAAGTTCTTTGACGGGGGCCGAAACACGGTGTTTTTGCCTACTTTGAAAGAGGCCCGAAGAGTGATGATTACAGGTCATTAGGGGACAAAAACGATTGTGGGGAGTCCTACGGTGGTTCATAACATATGGTAAAAAAACAGGGCAAAAATAGGAATTGGCCGGGGACGGCCCCTCAAGAAACGTCAACCAATGGCTATTATTCACTGTTATTTGGGGTTTAGGGGTCCTAAAAAAAATTGGCGCAAAATTTTCGGGTTGCCCGTATGGTCAAAATATAACTGCAGGCCATGGAATTTGGGGTAATAAAGCTTACGAGGGATTATAACAAGGTTTTTGAAGGGGCTCGAAAGACGTGGTTTTTCCCTTCTTCGGAAGAGGTCATAAAATGGATGATTACATGTCTTTAGGAGCTGAAACCGGTAGTGGGCAGTCTTGTATTAGTCCATAGAACGTGGTAAAAAATAAATAGGAAGAAAATAGAATGAGGCCCGAGACGATCATTCTAGAGGCCTTAACCAAAGACTATTATCCACTGTTTTTTGGGGTTCTAGGGTCTTAGTAAAGATATTTTTGAAAAATTTTTGTGGTTCCTGTATGGTCAAAATATATTCCCTGGCCATGGGATTCGAAGTGAAAAGGATTAAAGAAGGGTTTATACGGGGCTCAAAAGAGACTGTTTTTTCCCTTTTCTGAAAGAGGCCATAAGCGGGATGATTACAGGTATGTATGGGACGAAACTAATCATGGGGATTATTGTGGTGGTCCAACGAACGTGGCACAAAAACGAGGCAAAAATAGGACGCGGCTAGAGACGACCCCCTCCCCCCCAGAGGCCTCAACCAAAGACTATTGTTCATTGTTTTAGGGGACAGGGGCCGATGACGACCCCCTTGCCCCCGGAGGCCTCAACCAAAGGCTATTATTCATTGTGTTAGGGGTGTCAAAAACTATAATTAATTGTTTTTTAGGGTTCAGAGTCCTCTAAAAAGTTGCCAAAAATTTTTCATTGCAGGGTGCCCGTATAGTCAAACTATGACACCAGACTAAGGGATTCGAGGCGAAAAGGCTTTAAGAGGGGTGATAACAAGGTCTTTGACGATGCCTAGAACATGGTGTTTTTGCCTATTTCGGAAGAGGCCTGAATAACGATGATTATAGGTTATTATTGGACGAAACCGATCAAGAGGAGTTCGATGGTGATCCATAGCACGAGCTAAGAAAACGGGGTGAAAATAGGACAGGGCCCAAGATGACCGGTTTAATGGCCTCAACCAAAGGCTATAATCAACAGTTTTTTTTTTAGGTTCTGAGGAAGGATAACTAGGTTTTAAACGGGGCTCGAAATAGGTTATTTTTCTCTTCTTCGGAAGGGCCATAAGAGGGATGATTACATGTCCTTAAGGGCCGAAAGAGATCTTGCGGAGTCCTGGGGTGGTCTATAGGACGTGGAAAAAAAGGGGCGAAAGTAGGACGGGGCCTGAGATAGCCCCTTTAGAGGCCTTAATCGAAGGTTATTGTCCATTGTTTTTTTGGGTTCCACGGTCCTATGGAAAAAACTTCCAAAAAATTTCCAAGGTGCTCGTATGTTGAAAATATGATCACAGACTTCCCAAAACAAGGGATTCGAGGTGAAAATACTTTAAGAGGGATGATAAAAAGGTTTAAGACGGGGCTCAAAAGAGGTTGTTTTTCCCTTATTCGGAAGAGGCCATAATAGGAAAGATTACGGGACTTTAGGAGACGAAAACCCATCGTGGGGAGTCCTACAATGGTACTAGCACGCGGTAAAAAAAAAAACATAGCTAAAATAGGATAGGTGTAATACCCCATATTTTCTACAATTATATCATAAAGGACTTCAATAATTTCTTCTAAACAATGCTTCAAAAGGTGCCATGCCTTCACTTGCATGGTAATTGTTGTTGTATGAAAATTCAATCAAATCCAAGCTAACAATTCTACAACAAGAAGGTCTGGGATACTCGTAGGAAAAGTGTTAAAATAGTGAAGATGTTGTGGTCTAACCAAGAAACAGAAGCAACGAACATGGGAAGGTGAGGATATGATGAGAGAAAAGTATCCAGATTTATTTCAAGTTAGTAGAATTACGGGGACGTAACTCGATTCTTAAGGGGGGTAGGGTGCGATATAAGTTCGCGCGTTTTTACCCTAAATTTTGCAAGTTTTTACGTCTTTTAGTAAAGTTCTATGAAAGTTTATGTCTATTTACTAAAAGTTGTCAAGTAAAGGTTGAGTAAATGTCTAAAGTCTACAACAACATAGTGTCAGAATGAAAAAGTTTGAAGTAAACGTACTCTCTATTCAAATTCAATACAATAATTTACGACGAAACTTCTTTTAAGGGGGGTAAACTGTAATACCCCATTTTTCACGTACTTTAAAGAGTTAATTTCGTATTTTATACGTATGTTTTGAATATTTTTATTGAGAAACTAATTTCAATAAAAATATTTAAGAAAGGAAATTTGATTAAATTTTGATCAAAGTAATTATTTTATGTTTATAAATAATATTTCATATTATTTTGAGTTTTATTAAATATTTCGAATAGCTTCTAAAAGTAGAATTTTTAGAGTTTCCTAAATTGTTTTAAACAAGGGCATAAAAGTAATTTCAAACATTAAGGGTATTTATGTAATTGCACCAAATCCTACTTTGGGGCCTATAAATACCCCTTTAAACCCAACATTTCAGATTTAAAATTAAGAGAGAAAAAAAAATCGGAAATTCCGAAAAGAAAAGATTTTCTCCTTCTTTTTATTTTAATTTAATCATGTTTATATTCATGTTTTTATAATTCATGATCAAGTTTTATGATGTATAATCATGCTCTAAAAAGTTGTTCATGAATTATTAAATTAGGGTTTTTAAGTTCATGAAAAAATATTTAAGTTTTATGATTTTTATGTTCTAAATTAACCTAATATGATCATAATATGTTATAGTAATGTTTTATGATCAAATAATAATGTTTATGATGTTTTTAGAAGGATTTTTATTATTGTTGTAAATTTTTATAAGTGTGAATAAAAATAGTAGTGGTATTTCAATCATGATTTTAAGCATGAAAAATAGTTTTTAATGCATGAAATTAAAGTATAATGATCTTGCAATGTTATTATATTGTTTTATGCGTGATTCATGAGGTTTATAAGGGTTTTAATGGAGTTCTAAATAATTTAATATTGCTGTAATTTAATTAAAGTGATGAATAAAAATAGTAGTGAAGATTTTATCATGTAATTTAGTATGAAAAAGGGGTTTCAATGTTCAAACCCAATATAATGACCCTTTGATATTCTTATAAAATTTTATGCTCCAATTATGAATTTAGGAAGGTTTTTAAGAGGTTTTAAGCAATGTAATATTGCTGTAAAATTTATCAAAGTGTTTCTAAGAATAGTAAAAATATTAGTTTTATGCTAGAATTATTTTATAAGTATTTTAAATGCATGAAAGTATCATAGGGTGATCATGAACATAGATATATTGTTTTATGGTCAAATTATGATGTTTAGAAAGGTTCAAAATAATTTTTAAGTAAGTTTTCAAAGCTGCCGTTTTTGGTAAAGTAGGAAAAACAAGAGTTTTAGAAAAGGAAATTAAAAGGAAAAGTATGGAATTGAATAGAGACAACATAGGGAAGGTTTTGGTTGATTTTTCAACCTTAAAAGTTAGTTTAGAGTTGCTGTAAAGTTTAGTCAAAGTAAGTTTTTAATTAGTTTCCGAACTGTATTTTTGTAGGAGGCTTCGAGCTAAGCAGATTTTAGTAGTAATGGCGAGTCATTGTTATTATACGTGGTATGTAAGTACTAAAGGCGTATATAGAATTAGAATTCATGCTTGGTTGATGATCTTGTATGATAAGTTTGTTGTTGCTTGATTGACTTTGAGTTGACATGCTTGAGAAGTTTATGAAAGTATGAAAAGCATGATTTTGTATTGTTTCGACATTCCACATCTATAGCAATATTAATTTTTCATGATTGAATTGGAATGTTAAATATATTGTTAAGTTGGCCAATAGCTAAGTAAAGAAGAAAGAGAGTTATTTAAGTTGGTTAGTTACTTAATCGACAAGAAAGGTAGTTTGTGAATTTTTATTCACTTGATTATTAGAAGTTAATGAGCAAATATTTATATACATGTAACCACTCACAGTTTAATGTGTGGTCAAGGAAAAGGTAAATAGTTAGCCACACACAGTTAATGTGTTGTAAAAGGAGTTTAGTTTAATTAAAGGACACACAAGATTTTTTTTCGAATCACCTTAAATCAAAGATAATTAATATGGCTTGTTTGATTCTATTCATGCTTTTATGTGATGTTGTATGTGTGTCCGGTTAATCACTTAAAGTGAAAGAGGATTCGCACCAAAACTCTTAGAAAGTATAAACCTTGAGTATGAGCAATGGGGGGAGTTGTATGGAACAGTGATCTATGGTTTCTAATCGGGGTACAAGATGTTGTACTCTTTTATATTTTTAATGTGCTGGAATTCCATCACTATATGTAACATAGTTAATACCTTCTTGGAGTTGCTCTCACGTTGGTGCCCAATAGGGCGATTTCAAAGGAAAGGAAACTTGTTCGATGCGAAATCCAAAGTCTAAATATAATAAATAATTTGTATGAGATGAGTCTATGCACAAGTTTGATTAGATGTCAACGGTGGTAGGGACAGTCGTATACCTATCAAAAATAACCTACTAATCTAACGATGTAGACATGGAAGTAAGGATCGTATCTACATGAAAACAAGCAATTCTACTAATTCTAAAAAGTCACTTTGCCGTAAGGGGCCTTAGAATATTGGGTTTTGACCAAAGAGCCACTAATACTAGGAATGGAATTAACTGAGAAAAGAACTCTATAATCGAACCTAAGACGTCAATTCACCACAGATCAGCCAATGAATTGCACATAATTAATTAACCGATTATCAACTTCCTGAATTAAGGTTCATTAATTCTCTCGAATCTAGTTTCCTTCAAATCTCCTCTAATGGCTCTCGCTCACTTAGATTCGTTTTGCCTATTGTCCCTATGATCTAATTGTGGTAAACTTATCTCTCGGTATCGATTTAGACAATATCAGACTAACAATTAAACCTGGCCAGTATTTAACTGAAAGCAATATAAATTGACAACAGGAATTCAAGAACATTAACAATCAAATTAACAACTATGAACAAAACATCAAGAATGATCCATAGATCCCCTAGTCCTAGAAAGAAAACTACTCACACATGATTAAATTTAAAGAAACTAAATTACCAAAGGAAAATAAAACTATAACCATGATTAAAACTAATAAATTAATAATAATTAAAGAACTAAATCTAAACATGAAACTAGGGCACAAAAACCAAGAACATAAAATAAAACTAAACTAATAATTAAAAACATAAACTAGAAACATAATTGAATAAATAATTGAAAAGGAATTTAAATAAAACCTCGATTGTATTTGAATTGAATGATTAGAATTCTTCACAACTTAGAGAGAAAACTAGGGTTAAAAACTATAATTTGTGATAAAGAATTCATAACTAGGTTTATGAGTACAAAATACTTATATACTAAGGCCTAAAAACGAGTAAAACACGTAGAAATTCGTCCTCGGAGTGGTCCGCTCGGAGGGGTCCGGGCGAACAACCCTCACCCGGGCGTGCTGCCTCGACCCCGGCGGGGAACTCTGTTTTGCTTTGTTCTTGATTTCTTACTCATTTTTCTCTTAATTACTTCGTTAATTGCTTCTTTCATACTCCTAATCCTTAGTAAAGCTTCCCAAATGACTTCTCTTCACTAACTCTTCAAGTGCTTCAAAAGGCTCGGAAAACAACGAATAATCATCGATTCCTGTAAATCTTATAAAAGGCACAACAAACACGCAAAATAGCAAAAGTTAGTAGAAATGGCTCAAAAGAGCCGCATTAGAGCTAAAAATCAATCGGGATCGGGGGTAAAATACACATCAAATATCAACTTATCAAATGGTAAGAAGTAAGTGTGTTATACTTTTCTCTTTTTTAATATTAATCATGTTTTTACATGGTCTATAGTATTTATGTACTCTGCTTTGTTGATTACGTATTTTGTGTGCATGGCCTATTTTTATTTGGCCCTATTATGACCCATTTCGATGGCGAGTAGAAGTCTAGAATAATGAGAAAGCAACTGTTGCAGGTGGGCACAGTCAATCATGCTGGGATTGAGTGAAGAGTGCTCGTTGTTCATGAGTTTAGCTCTGTTGCTTTCGAATTGTTTTATTTATATTCTCTTTGAAGCTTTATTTATTATGATGTCGTTGTTGGACTAACTTGGTTTTAAGATCATGAGACTTTAGTTGGTTTTGAAATTATATAACTTGATTGGTTTGGAAAGGGCCATTGTTGGTTCCGAATTATAAAATAAGTATTTTTAATTGGAGGTGTTTTGAAAGTTTATTTAGTTTTAAATATTTTAAAGTAGAGGTCTTCTGCTGTTGTACTTTGAAGGCATGGCACCTTTTTTCTAAAAATAGTAATTTCCGGAAAATATAGAGAAGGAAGTTAGGAAAGTCCAAGGTGTTACTATAGGGCCCGATACAATCGCTCTAAAAGCCTCAACCAAAGGCTATTATGCACTGTTTTTAAGGTTTCTAGGGTCCCAAAAAATAAAATGCTAAAAATTGTCCAGGGTGCTCGTATGGTTAAAATATGACCCCGTATTAAGAGATTCGATGTGAAAAGGATTTAAGAGGGGTGATAACAAGATTTTAGACGGGTCGGGGCCAAAAAGAGGTTGTTTTTTCCCATTCTTGGGAAGAGGCTATAAGAGGGATGATTATAGGTCTTTAGGGGCTGAAACTGATCGTTGGGAGTCCTAAAGTGGTTCATCTCACATAGTAAAAAAATAGGGCGAAAATAGGGAAAGGCCTGGGATGGCCCCTAAAGAGGCCCCTAAAGGCCTGGAAAAGACTTTACTAGGGATAGTAACAAGGTTATAGAAGGGGCCCGAAAGACGTCGCTTTTCCCTTCTTCGGAAGAGGCCAAAATATGGATGGTCGCATGTCTTTAGGGGCTGAAACCAATCGTGGGTAATCCTATATTGGTCCAAAGCACGTGGTAACCAAAAGCTATTATCCACTATTTTTGGGATCTTAGAAAAGAAATTTTTGAAAATTTTTCGAGGTCCCCGTGTTTTCGAAATATGATCCCAGACCAAGGGATTCGGGGTGAAAAGGCCAAAAGAGGGGTGATAAGAAGGGTTTTTACGGGGCTAGGAAGTGGATATTTTTCCCTTTTTCGTTAGAGGCCCTAAGAGGGATGATTACAGGTTTGTATGGGGCGAAACCGATCATTGGTATTATTGTGCTGGTCCATAGTACGTGGTAAAAGAACGGGGTGAAAATAGGATATGGCCCGAGATGATCCGTTTAGAGGCCTGAACCAAAGGCTATTATTCACTATTTTCCCAGGGCCAATAGCTATTAATCACTGTTTTTTGGGGTTCTGTGGTTTTACAATAATAGTCACCAAAAATTTTGCTGGGTGCGCGTATGGTCAATATATGACATCAGACGACCAAGGGATTCGTGGTGAAAAGGCTTTAAGAAAGATAATAACAAGGTCAGTGACGATGCCCGGAATAGGGTGTTTATTCCTTATTTTGGAAAAGGCCCGAAGAGAAATGATTATAGGTCATTATTTGACGAAACCGATTGTGAGTAGTTTTGTGGTGGTCCATAGCCGTTATAAAAAAATAAGGCGAAATAGTATAGGGCCCAAGATAGCCTTTCTAAAGGCCTCAACCAAAGGCTATTATCTATTGTTTAAATGAGGTTCTAAGGTCTTAGAAAAAAAAATCTCTGAGGTGCCCATATGGTCAAAATAAATGTAATACCCCACATTTTCACGTATTTAAACAAAGTATTTTTATATTTTATGCGTATAATCTTCGTATTTTAATCATATAATTCTAATATTTTTATTGAAAATTATGTCCAATAGAAGTATTAAATAAAAAGAAATTAACAAAAATAAAATAAATAATAAAGTTTTGGTTAAAAGTAGTTATTTGTGTTCTTAAAGAATATTTTTATGATTACAAATATTTTAAGAGCTTCTAAAAACAGATTTCAAAGGTTTCCTAATTTATTTAGGAGTATTTATGGGCCTCACCAAAATCCTACTTTGGGGCCTATAAATATCCTACAAAACCTAAAATTCCAACTTTTCATGATCATACTAATCATTAGGATTCCAAAAATCTAGAGAGAAAAAAAAGAGAGACTTGCAAATTCCGAAAAGAAAAAAAAATTAAAAAAATTTTCAATAGGAAAGTTTGAAAAAAAAAACTATTTGTGCCTCGGGATCCACGCCCAGCCAGACCCACCGCCGGCCCCTGCACCACCGCGGCAGCCACCGTGGCCACCTGCTGCCGCCGCCGCACTTCCTCCCCTATTCTTGGTATTTTTCGAAACTTATAAAAAAAAATTCTCCTTCTTTATTTTTGATTTAACCTTGCAAGTTCATGTTTATAGTTATGTTTAATCATGTTTTATAAGTTTAATCATGTTTTTATACACGTATGAATTGTTTTAAGGCATGAATTGTTATTCATGAAATTATAATTAGGGTTTGAAAATTTATGAAGCTGTTATCACGGTGGCAGTAATACTTTGGTTTTTCCATATTTAGTAGTTTTAGTAAATATAATATTTATCAATTTAATATGTTTTTCCGGAAAAATGAGAAGTAGGAAGTTAGGGAAAACCCAGGGTGTTACAATAAACCCTAACAAGGGATTTAGGGTGAAAGGGCTTTAACAGGCAGGATAACAAGGTTTTAAACGGGGCCCAAAAAGGTTGTTTTTCTCCTTTTCGGATGGGTCATAAGAGCCTAAGAGGGATGATTACATATCCGTAGCGGCTGAAACCGATCTTGGGAAGTCCTGTGGTGGTCCATAACACGTGATAAAAAGTCAAGGCGAACTAAGATGGGGCCTGATACGGCCCCTCTAAAAGCGTCAATCAAAGGCTATTATCCATTGTTTTTTAGGATTCCACAGTCCTAAAAAAAACTTTCGAAAAATTTTCGGGGTGCCCAGGGAGGCCATAATAGGGAAGATTACAGGTCTTTAGGGGACGAAATCGGTTGTGGAGAGTCTTGTGGCGGTCCATTGCACGTGGTAAAAAAAATGGGACGAAATAGGAAGGTTTATATGTCTAGTTTTCATAGTGCTTTTCCCCTCCAGTTCCCCTTTTTTAGCATGTCTAATTGTTCTANAGTTTTGGTTAAAAGTAGTTATTTGTGTTCTTAAAGAATATTTTTATGATTACAAATATTTTAAGAGCTTCTAAAAACAGATTTCAAAGGTTTCCTAATTTATTTAGGAGTATTTATGGGCCTCACCAAAATCCTACTTTGGGGCCTATAAATATCCTACAAAACCTAAAATTCCAACTTTTCATGATCATACTAATCATTAGGATTCCAAAAATCTAGAGAGAAAAAAAAGAGAGACTTGCAAATTCCGAAAAGAAAAAAAAATTAAAAAAATTTTCAATAGGAAAGTTTGAAAAAAAAAACTATTTGTGCCTCGGGATCCACGCCCAGCCAGACCCACCGCCGGCCCCTGCACCACCGCGGCAGCCACCGTGGCCACCTGCTGCCGCCGCCGCACTTCCTCCCCTATTCTTGGTATTTTTCGAAACTTATAAAAAAAAATTCTCCTTCTTTATTTTTGATTTAACCTTGCAAGTTCATGTTTATAGTTATGTTTAATCATGTTTTATAAGTTTAATCATGTTTTTATACACGTATGAATTGTTTTAAGGCATGAATTGTTATTCATGAAATTATAATTAGGGTTTGAAAATTTATGAAGCTGTTATCACGGTGGCAGTAATACTTTGGTTTTTCCATATTTAGTAGTTTTAGTAAATATAATATTTATCAATTTAATATGTTTTTCCGGAAAAATGAGAAGTAGGAAGTTAGGGAAAACCCAGGGTGTTACAATAAACCCTAACAAGGGATTTAGGGTGAAAGGGCTTTAACAGGCAGGATAACAAGGTTTTAAACGGGGCCCAAAAAGGTTGTTTTTCTCCTTTTCGGATGGGTCATAAGAGCCTAAGAGGGATGATTACATATCCGTAGCGGCTGAAACCGATCTTGGGAAGTCCTGTGGTGGTCCATAACACGTGATAAAAAGTCAAGGCGAACTAAGATGGGGCCTGATACGGCCCCTCTAAAAGCGTCAATCAAAGGCTATTATCCATTGTTTTTTAGGATTCCACAGTCCTAAAAAAAACTTTCGAAAAATTTTCGGGGTGCCCAGGGAGGCCATAATAGGGAAGATTACAGGTCTTTAGGGGACGAAATCGGTTGTGGAGAGTCTTGTGGCGGTCCATTGCACGTGGTAAAAAAAATGGGACGAAATAGGAAGGTTTATATGTCTAGTTTTCATAGTGCTTTTCCCCTCCAGTTCCCCTTTTTTAGCATGTCTAATTGTTCTAATTTATATTAGTTTGGTATGTTTTGTTTTGATTTATCATTTAGAGTAGTTTTGCTACGTTTAGTAGAGTTTCGACTAATTTTGAAGTGTTTTACTTTAATTTTATCCTTTGCGGTTTTTATGCTCGGTTTTGTTTGATTTTTTGGTTGAAGGAACGCAAAAATCGAGGATTAGACAGAAGGCAAGGAGTTGGGAGAAGCGTAGTTGGAGTGCATCGAGATACGTGTCAAGGGGGCGAGCCAAATGACTTAGTCAAGGAAGAAAGAAAAAGAGAAACAAAAAGAAGAAGACTTAATCCGTCTAGACTTACGTCTGCAAGTGTGGACAGAGGCCCTTGGAAATTCGCAATTTCCTTAGTTGCGTCCGCGACTAAGGAAAACTCAGGTAGTTCTGTTTGTTTTGTTTGTGTTATGTTTTGGGAGATTTGTAAACCCAATACGGGTTATAAAGGGGCACAAAAATCTTCATTAGGAATTAATTTAGTTTATCTCTCTAAATTTAGCTTTAGGTCCTTACTTGTGTGAACTCTCAAGATCCAATTCAATTCAATTCATGTTTTCTTTCATTGTTAACTTATTATGTCTTTAATCTTTACTTAGTTATACAATTTATTTAGTTTGTTTTGTTTATATGAATTTATTTAGTTTTGTTAATTAGTTCATGCTATTTTGTTTTCTTATTAATGGTTTGATTGATTTAATTATGTATTTCTTATTGCAATTTGTTTTCAATTTTATAATTATGAGTGAGTAGTCGTTTTCTAGGGTTTAAGGGATCCTTGAATTTGTTAAAGGAGTAATTAGGTGTTAATTAATTAATTTCCTTCTAATAGTTGAATTCCTATTATTGGTTTCTATCAATTGCGATTAAATTATGAACAGTTTAAATGTGAGTTTGGTTATTGTTGAAATTGATGCCGAGAGGTAAGATTACCACAATAGGCCACCGAATAATAGGCAAAAAAAGACTGGGCAAGAGTGAGAGCCGCTAGAGAAGTTTTGAAGGAGTCTAAATTCAAGAGAATGAATGAGCCCTAGTTTAGTGAATTTACTGAGTGTGTGCTTGGTTACTTCATTAATTGTTCTTGGTGAACCGATTGCCCTAGCAGGTTTTAGTAATTTTTGTTTAATTTCGTATTTTCTCACTACTTTCCATCATTAGTTAGATAATTATCCAAAATCCACAACCAAGGCCCCTTATACAGGTTTTACTTTTTGGAACTAATAGAATTTAATAGCTTCCATGTGGATTCGATCCTTACTTCCCTAGCTACATTAGTTAGATTTGTCAGTTATTTTTGAAAGGTGTACGATAGTCTGTTCAAAGGTGCCCTAGAGGCCTCAACCAAAGGCTATAATCCACTATTTTTTAAGGTTTCCGGGGACCAAGAAAAATAATGGCTAAAAATTGTCTGGACTGCCCGTATGGTCAAAATATGACCCTATACCAATTGATTCGATGTGAAAAGGCTTTAAGAGGGATACTAACAAAGTTTAGACAGGGCCCAAAAGAGGTTGTTTGTCCCTTCTTCATAAGAGGTCATAAGAGGGATGATTATAGGATTATAGGATTATAGGGGCTGTTACCGTTGGGAGTCCTATGGTTGTTCATAACATGTGGAAAAAAAAGGGTGAAAATAGGAAGGGGCTCGGGACGACCCCTTAAGAGCCCTCAACCATTTCTCACTGTTATTTGGGGTTCTATGGTCCTAAATAAATTGCCGAAAAATTTTCAGGGAGCCCTAGTCAAAATATAACCCCAGACCATGGGACTCGAGGTGAAAAAGGCTTTAGTAAGGATTATAACAAGATTTTAGAAGCGGCCCAAAAGATGTTGTTTTTCCCTTCTTCAGAAAAGGCCATAAATGGATGATTACATGTCTATAGTGGCTGAAACCGATCATGGGAAGTCCTATATTAGTCTATAGCACGTGGTAAAAAAACGAGGCGAAGATAGGACGGGGCCTGAGACGGCCTTACTAAAGGCCTTAACCAAAGACTGTTATTCACTATTTTCGGGGGTAAAAAAAACTACTATTCACTATTTTTTCAGGGTTCTGAGTCTCATAATAAAAGTCGCCAAAAATTTTGTAGGGTGCCCGTATGGTAAAAATATGACACACCAGAGCAAGGGATTCGGGGCAAAAAAGGCTTTAAGATGGATGATAACACGGTCTTTGTCGATGCCCGAAACTATGTTTTTGCCTATTTCGAAATAGGCCCGAACAGCAATGATTATAGGTCATTATTGGACGAAACTGTTCATGAGGAGTCTGGTGGTGGTCCATAGAACGTGGTAAAAAAATAGCGCGAAAATAGGACGAGGCCCAAGACGGCTTGTCTAAAGGCCTCAACCAAAGTCTATTATCAACTATTTTATTTTTGTTGAGGTTTTGAGGTCCTAGAAAAAAAAGTTGCCGAAGTTTTTCCGGGGAGCCCGTTTGGTCAAAATGTGAACTCAAACCAACGGATTCAGGGTGAAAAGAGGCAGGATAACAAGGTTTTAAACGGGGCTCAAAAGAGGTGTTTTTCCCATTTTAGGAAGGGCCATAAGAGGGATGATTACATGTCCTTAAAGGCCGAAATAGATCTTGAGGAGTCCTTGGGTGGTCCATAGCCATGGAAAAAAACGGGACGAAAATAGGAGGGGGCCTTAACGGCGGCCCTTCTAGAGACCTTAGCCGAAGGGTATTATCCATAGTTTTTAGGGGCCATGCGGTGCTAAAAAAAAGTTCCGAAAATTCTACCAGGTGCCCGTACGGTCAAAATATGATCCCAACATTCCTAAAAGAAGGGATTCGGGATGATATGACTTTAAGAGGGATGATTGAAGGTTTTAGACAGGGCCTAAAAGAGGCTTTTTTTCCCTTATTCGGAAGAGGCCATAATAGGGAAGATTACAAGACTTTAAGGGACAAAACCAAACATGAGCGAGGAATCCTACGGTGGTCCTAGCACGTGATAACAAAATGAAGCGGAAATAGGGCGGGCCCCGAGATGGCCGCTCTAAAGGCCTCAACCAAAGGCTACTATCCACAGTTTTTTAAGGATTCTAGGATCCTAGAAAAATAATTGCTAAAAATTGTCGGGGATGCCCATATGGTCAAAATATGAACCCATACCAAGCGATTCGGTGTGAAAACGCTTTAAGAAGGATGATAACAAGGTTTTAGACGGCGCCAAAAGAGGTTGTTTTTCCCTTATTCAGAAGAGGCCTTAAGAGGGATGGTTATAAGTCTTTAGGGGATGAAAATGATCTTTGGGAGTCCTACGATGGTTCATATTACGTGTTAAAAAAATAGGACGATAATCAGAAAAGGCCTGGGACGGCCCCTTAAGAAGCCTCAAGCAATGGCTTTTATTCACTGTTATTTGGGGTTTCGGGGTCCTAAAAAAATTGCCGAAAATTTTTCGTGGTGCCCGTACGATCAAAATATAACCCCAGATCATGGGTTTTGGGGTATAAAAGCTTTAATAGGGATTATAACAAAGTTTTAGAAGCGGCTCAAAAGATAGTGTTTTTCCCTTCTTCGGGAGAGGCCATAAAATGGATGATTACATGTCTTTAGGGGCTTAAATTGATCGTAGGTAGTCCTGTATTGGTTTATAGCACGTGGTAAAAAATAAGGTGAAAATAAGACAGGGCCCGAAATGGCCTTTCTAAAGGCCTTAACCAAAGACAATTGTTTTTCGGGTTTCTGAGGTCCTTGAAAAGAAATTTTTGAAAATTTTTCGAGGTATCCTGATGGTCAAAATATGAACCCAAACTAAAGGATTCATGGATAAGAAGGGTTAATACAGGGTTGGGAAGAGGCCGTTTTTCCTATTTTCGGAAGAGGCCATGAGAGAGATGATTACAGGTCTTTAGGGGACGAAATCGATCATGGGGATTATTGTAGTGGTCTATAGTGCAAGTAAAAAAACGAGGCGAAAATATGTCGAGGCCCGAGCTGACCCTCCTAGAGGCCTCAACCAAAGGCTATTTTTCACTGTTTTTTGGGGCCAAAAACTATTATTCACTATTTTTTTGGTTTTTGAGTCATATAATAAAAATTCGTCTAATATTTTGTAGGGTGCCTGTATGGTCAAAATATGACGTCAAAGCAAGGGATTCGGGGCAAAAAGGCTTTAACTTGGATGATAACATGGTCTTTTTCGATGCCCGGAATCGGGTTTTGCCTATTACAAAAGAGGCTCAAACAGTGATGATTATAGGTCATTAGTTGACCAAACTGATCATGAGGAGTCCGGTGGTAGTCCATAGAATGCGGTATAAAAACGGGGCGAAAATAGGATAGGCCCAAGATGGCCTGTATAAAAGTTATTATGCATAATTTTTAAGAGGTACTGAGGTTTTAGAAAAAAAATTGCATAAAATTTTTAAAGGTGCCCATATGGTCAAAACATGACCCCAAGCTAAGGGATTCGGGGTTAAAAGGCTTTAAGAGGCAGGATAATAAGGTTTTAAACGGGGCCCTAAAGAGGTTGTTTTTCTCCTCTACGGAAAGGGTCATAAGAAGGATGATTAAATGTACTTAGGGGCCAAAACATATCTTGGGGACTCCTAGGGTTTTCCATAGCACATGTTAAAAAAAACGAGATGAAAGTAGGATGGGGCCCGATACGGCCCCTTTAAAGGCCTCAACCAAAGGTATTTTGCATGTTTTATAGGGTTTTGCGGTCCTAAAAAAAACTTCCGAAAATTTTTCAGGGTACCCATATGGTCAAAATATGATCCCAACCTTCCCAGAACAAGCAATACGGGGTGAGAAAGTTGCTAAGAAGGTTTTAGACGGGGCCCAAAGAGGTTATTTTTCCCTTCTTCGAAAGAGCCCTTAATAGGGAAGATTACAGGTCATTAGGGGACGAAATCGATCGAGGGGAGTCCCGTGGCAGTCCATAGCACGTGGTAATGAGACGGGGCGGAAATAAGTCAGGGCCCTGTACCACCCTTCTAGAGGCCCAACCAAAGGTTTTTATCCATTGTTTTTAAGGTTTTCGAGGTCCTAGAAAAATCAGTGCTAAAAATTGTCCCGGAATCCCGCATGGTCCAAATCTAACCCCGTACCAAGTGATTCGAGGTGAAAAGGCTTTAAGAGGGATGATAATAAGGTCTTAAACAAGGCCCAACAAAGGTTGTTTTTCCCTTCTTCGGAAGAGGCCATACTAGAGATGATTATAGGTCATTAGGGCTTGTAACAAATCGTTGGGAGTCCTACAATGATTCATGGCATGGGGTAAAAAAAACAAAAGAAAAGAAAAGAAAACAAAATAGGTTGAAGATATAAAGAGGCACACGACGGCCCCTCTGGCTATTATTCATTGTTAATCGGGGTTCTGGGGTCCTAAAAGAGTTGCCGAAAAATTTTCAGGGAGCCCATGTGGTCTAAATATAACCCCAGACCATGGGATTCAGGGTGAAAAATCTTTACTAAGGATTATAACAAGGTTTTAGAAGGGGCCTGAAAGACATTGTTTTTCCCTTCTTCAGAAGAGGCCATAAAATGGATTATTACATGTCTTCAGGGGCTGAGACCGATCATGGGTAGTCCTGTATTGGTCCATAGCACGTGGTAGAAAAAATGGGGCGAAAATAGGACATGGTATGAGACGACCTTCCTAAAGGTCTTAACCAAAGGCTATTATCCACTTTTTTTTTAGGTTCTGGGGTCCTAAAAAAGAATTTTGTGAAAATTTTTTGGGGTCCCGATATGATCAAAATATGATCCCCAGACCAAGGGATTCGGAGTGAAAAGGCTATAAGAGGGATGATAAGAAGGGTTTATACGTGGTTCGGAAGTGGATGTTTTACCCTCTTATGTTCGGGGCACCATAAGAGGGATGATTACAGGTCTGTAGGGGACGAAACCGATCATAGGGATTATTGTGGAGGTCCATAGTACGTGATAAAAAAACGCGGCCAAAATAAAACAGGGCCCGAGACGGCCCTTCTAGAGGCCTCAACTAAAGGTAATTATTCACTATTTTTCAGGGCCAAAAGATATTTATTAATCACTGTTGTTTGGGATTATGGAGTCCTAAAATAAAAGTCACCAAAAATTTTACGGGCTGCCCGTATGGTCAAAATATGACACCATACCAAGGGATTCTAGGTGAAAAGGCTATACGAGGGATAATAACAAGGTTTTTTACGATGCCCGGAACACGGAGTTTTTTCCTATTTTGGCAAAGGCTCAAAGAGCGATGGTTATAGATTATTTTTGGACGAAACCGATCATGAGGGGCTCGGTGGTGGTCCATATCCGTGGTAAAAAAATGAGGCGAAAATAGTATGGAGCCTAAGACGACTTGCCTAAAGACGTCAACCAATGCAAAGGCTATTATGCACTGTTTTTATGAGGTTTTGAGGTCCTAGAAAAAAAATTCGCAGAAAATTTTCCGAGGGGCCCTTATGGTCAAAAAATAACCCCAAACCAAGGGATTCGGGGTGAAAAGGCTTTAAAAAGCAGAATAACGAAGTTTAAAACGGGACCCGAAAGAGGCTGTTTTTCTCCTCTTCGGAAGGGTTATAAGAGGGATAATTACATGTACTTAGGGGTCAAAACCGATCTTGGGGAGTTTTGGGGTGGTCCATAGCTAGTGGTGAAAAAACAAGGTGAAAATAGGATGAAGCCCAATACGGCCCCTGATATGTGCGGTTTTTATAGTGTTTTTCCCCTTGTTTCGAGTCAATTTTATGCCTAGAAGTTGTTAATCTGGCTTTATTTTAGCTCATTCGATGTTCTTTAGCTAATTTGAAGTGTCTCGTCAAGTTTGATTAATTTCCGGCAATTTTAGAGCATTTTAGTTGATTTTTATCATCCACGGTTGTTATGCTCAGTTCTGGTATGTTTTGTAATTTCAGGCACGAAAACCGAGGCTCGGAACGAAGCCGGAAAGTTTAGACGGGATAAGAATGAAGATGCATGAAAATGCGTGTCAAGAAGTATAGAACAAGCCTTAAAGAACTTATGAAGAAATAAGAAGAAAAGGAAGCAAAATAAGCGTTCTGAGGTCATTATGCGGGCGCATTTAATGTAATCAGCAGCTTTGGAGGCGTTCTGGGAGGTTGATGCGGGCGCATGAATCTCCTATGCGCCCGCATCAGACGATTTCCCCGATCTTTTTATTCGTCTTTTATTTTCTTTGTACTTAGGCTTTGTAAGCCCAACTTGGGTACATTAGGCACGGTTTTTGAGGCAAAACAACTTATGCTTTTCATAATTTAGAATTACTCTCTTAGATTATAGAATTAAGCACTTTTCTCTCTCAAATTAAATTAGGGAAATTAGGGTTTGTTCATAACTTTGATTTTCAATTCAATTCAAGTCTTCAATTCGTTCTTCAATTTGGTAATTCTTCTGGTTTTGTTCTTTATTTTAGTTTAATTTATGCTTTTTAGTCTCTCTAGTTTAATTAATTTAGTTATTTTTGTTTATGTTAATTAGTTTAGTTATCAATTACTTCATGAATTCAATTAGGGTTTTTACAACTATTCTTGTTTTAATTTTCATAATTATGAGTGAGTAGTCTAATTTCTAGGGTTAGGGAAACCTTGATCAATCAATGGACTAATTAAATTAGGTTGTTTCAATCCCATAATTAGTAGTCAATTTCCTATTATTGGTTTCTTTGTTTACAATTGAATTGTGCGCAGATTTAGTTGTAATTCTGGTAATTGTTGAATTTGATGCCGAGAGGTAAAAATACCACAATAAGACCACTGAATAATAGGCGAAATTAGTCTAGGCATGAGCGAGAGCCGCTAGATGAGTTTCGAGGGAGTCTAGATTCGAGAGAATTAGTGAGCCCTAATTTGACAATAATTGTGAGGTTGAGCGATCTTTGTTAGTGAATCCATTAGTTGTTCTTGGTGACCCGAATGACCCTAGGTTTAGTTTATTGGTTTAATCCTTCGTCATTTCCAGTAATTAGTTAGTAATTAGTCAATAGTCAGTTAGCTAGTCAATACTTCTCGACCAAGGCTCTTTACACAGTTTAAGCTTTTTAGAACTAATAGAGTTTAACTGCTTCCCTGAGGATTCGATCCTTACTACCCTAGCTACATTAGTTAGTGTCGTTTGGTTTACTTTTGATGGGTGTGCGATAGCCTGTTCAGCCCCTCTAAAGGCCTCAATCAAAGGTTATTATCCATTATTTTATAGGTTTACGCGGTCCTAAAAAAAACTTTCGAAATTTTTTTGGGGGTGCCTATATAGGCAAAATATGATCCCTGTCTTCCCAAAACAAGGGATTCAGGGTGAGAAAGCTATAAAGAAGGTTTTAGATGGGGCCTAAAAGAGGTTATTTTTCCCTTCTTCGAAAGAGGCCATAATAGGGAAGATTACATGTCTTTAGGGGACGAAACCGATCTTGGGGAGTCCTGTGGCGGTCCATACTGCGTGGTAAAAAGAAGGGGCGAAAATAGGATGGGGCCCGAGACGGCCCCACTAGAGGTCCAACCAAAGGCTATTATACACTGTTTTTAAGGTTTTCGGGTCCCACAAAAACAATTGCGAAAAATTATCCGAGATGCCCGTATGGTCAAAATGTAACCCGATACCAAGCAATTTAAAGTGAAATAAGCTTAAAAGGGATGATAACAAGGTTTTAGGCAGTGCCCAAAAGAGGTTGTTTTTCCCTTCTTCGAAAGAGGCCATAATAGTGATGATTATATGTCTTTAGGGGCTGAAACCACCCCTCAAGTGGCCTTAACCAATGGCTATTATTCACAGTTAATTGGGGTTAGGGTCCTAAAAAATTGTCGAAAATTTTTTAGGGAGCCCGTATGGTCAAAATATAACCCTTGACCATGGGATTTGTGATGAAAAGGCTTTACTAAGGATTATAACAAGGTTTTAGAAGGGGCTCGAAAGACGTTGTTTTTCCCTTCTTAAGAAGAGTCCATAAAATGGATGATTACATGTCTTTAAGGGCTGGGATCCTGGGACCAATCGTGGGTAGTCTTGTATTGGTCCATAGCCTGTGGTAAAAAAATAGGGCTAAAATAGGACAGTGCCCGAGACAGCCTTTCTAGTGGCTTTAACCAAAGGCTATTATTCACTGTTTTTTGGGGTTCTTGGGTCCTAGAAAAGAAGTTTTTGAAAAATTTTGTGGGTCCCCATACGGTCAAAATATGACCCCATACCAAGGGATTCATGGTGAAAAGCCTTTAAGAGGGATGATAAGAAGGGTTTATACGGGGCTTGGAAGAGACTAATTTTTTCCCTTTTTTGGAAGAAGCTAGAAGAGGGATGATTACAAGTCTATATGGGACGAAACCGATCATGGGGATTGTTGTGGTGGTCCACAGTACATAGTAAAAAACAGGGCGAAAATATACTAGGCCTGAGACAACCCGTCTAGAGGCCTTAACCAAAGGCTAATATTTACTTTTTTGGGGGCCAAAAGCTATTAGTCACTAAATATTGGGTTTTGGGGTCTTAGAATAAAAGTCGCCAAAAATTTTGCAGAGTGCTTGTTTGGTCAAAATATGTGATTTACGTGTTTTATGTTGTGCTTTTCCCTCATTTTCGGTTGATTCTTGTGCTAAATAGTTAAGTTTGTGGCTTTGTTTTGATTAAATATCGTCTTTCGATGTTAAGTTATGTTTTGGAACGATTTTAGCGTCTTTAGTAGAATTTTAGAGCTTTTTACGGTTACTAAATGCTGCCTCGGTTATTCTGCGCGACTTTCGGTTTGTTTTATATGTTACAGGAGCGTAATAGGGAGTTATGAAGTCATTAGAAGCTAAAACGAGTCAAAATGTACTTGTCTCAGGATGCGTGCCAAGTAACGTGAAGCTACAAATAAGATTTGAAGGAATCGAGCGAAGAAATAAGAAAGATCGTCAAAGTTTAGTCACAAGAAGCTCATGCGGGCGCAGCCTTGTATGCCCTATTCCTCTATGCGCTCGCAACATAGATCAGAAGAACCAGAACTCCCAAACAAGACCACCGATGGGCGCAGGGAACAACTGCATTTTGACATATACAGGCGCAGGAGGCGGGTTTTTTGGTCCGTTTGATTTTTCCGTGCGGAATTAGTTCGTGGATTTGTTATAATTAAAACCTAAATCCTATAAATACCCTATGTATTGGGTGCTCGACCCTAACTAGATTTTAGCATAATTTTAGACTTGGAACTCCTAAAGCACTTCTCACTCTAGAACTTTAGAAGCAATTAGTTTGTTCTTGACGATTCGATTTCATTTTATGCAATTCAATCAATCTTTTGGTAATTCCTTTCCTTTTGCTTTTCAAAAGTTTATGGATCTTTTTAATTTGTTTGTTTTTAGTTTAATTTAATTAGTTTTGTTAATTTAGTTCTTAATTTAGTTTTATTAGCAATTAATCTAGTTTTATTTCTAGTTTTAATTAATTTTTGTTCATGGCTTTATTATTTAATTTTGTTTTTGTTTTTGTTTCTTTAGTCATGAGTGAGTAGTCTTTTTCTCTAGGGCTAGGGGATATATGATCATGTTGTGAATTTATTTTATGTTTGTTAATTAATTCTTGATTATTAGTTGAATTCCTATTATTGATTTCCATTGATTGCAATTAAATTGTGGGCAGATTTAGTTGTAAGTTAGGTAATTGTCGAAATCGAGGCCGAGAGATAAGATTACCACAATTAGACCACTGAATATTAGGCAGAACGAATTTATGCGAGCGAGAGCCGGTAAAGGAGTTTTGAGGGAGTCTAAGTTCGAGAGAATTAGTGAGCCCTCGTTCAATGAATGTCAATGAATTGTTTAATGAGCGTTTTATGAGTTTGTTGATTGATCATAGTGAACCAACCGCCCTAGGTGTTTATCATAAGAGTTTAATTCATTAATTTCCATCATTTCCTTAGTTTAGTTATTGTTCCCTTAGTTTTAGTAGCTTTATTAGAACTTTCCACAAAAGCCCCTTACACAATTTAGACTTTTTAGAACTAATAGAGTTTAATCGCTTCCCTGAGGATTCGATCCCTACTTCCCTAACTATATTAGTTAGAGTTGTTCATTATTTTTGAGAGGTGTGCGATAGCGTTGTTCAATATGACACCTGACCAAGGGATTCGGGGCAAAAAGTCTTTAAGAGGGATGATAAAAAGGTCTTTGCCGATGCTCGGAATAGGATATTTTTTCCTATTTCGAAAAAGTCCAGAAGAGCGGTGATTGTAGGTCATTATTGGACAAAACCAATCGTGAGGAGTCCGGTGGTGGTCCATAGTTCGTGGTAAAAAAACGATAAGAAAAATGACGGGCCCAATAAAGCTTGTCAAAAGGCCTCCACCACAGGCTATTATCCACTGTCTTTTTGAGGTTCTGAGATCCTAGAAAAATAAATTGCCAAAAATTTTCCTAGGTGCCTGTATGTTCAAAATATTACCCCAAACCTAGGGATTCGGGGCGAAAGGACTTTGAGAGGCAAGATAACAATGTTTTAAACGGGGCTGAAAGTGTATGTTTTTCTCTCCTTCGGAAGGGCCATAAATGGGATGACTAAATTTCCCTAGGGGACGAAATCGATCTTTGGGAGTTCTTAGGTGGTCTATAGCACGTGCTTAAAAAAACAGGGCGAATATAGGACGAGGCCCTAGATGGCCCCTCTAGAGGACTTAACCAAAGGCTATTGTCCATTATTTTTTAGGGTTCCGCGGTCCTAAAAAAAATTCTGAAATTTTTTCGATGTGCCCGTATGTTCAAAATATTATCCCAGTCTTCCCAGAATAAGGGATTTAGAGTGCAAAGGCTTTAAGATGGATGATAAGAAGGTATTAAACGGGGCCCAAAAGAGGTTGTTTTTTCCTTCACTTCTAGTGGCCATAATAGGGAAGATTAGAGGTCTTTAGGGGACAAAACCGATCATGGGGAAACCTATGGTGGTCCATAGCACGTAGTAAAAAAAAACAGGGAAAAAATAGGACGGGGCCCACACGGCCGCTCTAAAGGCCTCAAACAAAATCTATTATCCTTTGTTTTAAAGGTTTCCAGGGTCGTAGAAAAATTATTGCTCAAAATTGTCCGGGGTGCTTATATGGTCAAGATATGACCTCATACCAAGCCATTCGAGGTGAAAAGGCTTTACGAGGGATGATATCAAGGTTTTAGATGAGTACCAATGCAACAAAGGTTGTTTCTCCCTATTCCGAAAGAGGCTATAAGAGGTATGATTACATGTCTTTAAGGGTCGAAACCGATCTCAGGTTGTCCTGTGGTGGTCAATATAACGTGGTTAAAAAAGGGGGCAAAAATAGGATGAGGAACAAGACAGCCCCTCGAAAGGCTCAACCAAAGGCTATTACCCTCTTTTTCTAGGTTCTTGGAAAAAAAAATGCCGAAAATATTTCGGAGTTTCCGTATGGTCAAAATTTTACCCCAGACCAAGCAATTCCGGTTGAAAAGACCTTAAGAGAGATGATAACAAAGTTTTAGATGGGGACCAATAAAAAGGTTGTTTTTCCCGACTTTTGAAGTGGCCATAAGAGGTATGATTACAAGTCTCTAAGGGTCGAAACCAGTCTTGGGGTCTCCTGTGGTGGTCCATAGAACGCGGTAAAAAAAAGGGGCGTAAATAGGACGAGGCCCGAGACAACCCCTCTAAAGGTCTCAACCAAAGGCTATTATCTACTTCTATGGGGGGTTTTGGTGTCTCAAAATAGAAAGTTCCAAAAATATTTCGAAATGATCGTATGGTCAAATATGACCCCAGACCAAGCGATTCAAGGTGAAAAGACCTTAAGAGGGATGATAACAAGGTTTTAGACGAAGCCTAGAAGATGCTTTTTTCCCTTTCCTAGAAGAGGCCATAAAAGGGATGATTAGAAGTCTTTTGGGGCCGAAATTGGTCGTGGGGAGTCCTATGGTGGTCCATAGCATGTGATAAAAAAAATGGGGGAAAATAGGATGGAATGGTGGACTTAACAGGAAGTGAATAACAAGGCGAAAATAAGTCGGAGTCTTGGACATCCCTTTCGGTGGCTGTAAATGAAGGCTTTTTTTCACTGTTTTTCATGGTTCCATAGTTCCACAAAAAAAAATCTCTAAAATCTTTCGAGGTGACTGTATGGGAAAAATATGCGCAAGGACCATAAGAGAGATGATAAAAAGTTTTTAGATTGTCCCAGAAAAAGTTTTTTCCTTCTTTTGAAAAGGCCACAAGAGGGATGGTAATCAGTTTTTATAGGCCGAAACCGTTCATGGTGAATCATGTAGTGGCCCGTATCTCGTGGATTCAAAATCTGGCGATAATAAGTCGGAGTCCTCGATGGGCCCTCCAGAGGCCTTAAGCAAAGGCTATTATTCACTTTTTTTTTAAGTTCCAAGTCCCTAGAAAAAAATTGCCAAAAATTTTCCAGGGTGACCGTATGGTAAAATATGAACCCAAATACGCTTATTTGGGGTAAAATACCATAAGAGAGGTGAAAAAAAGTTTTTATAGGGTCTCATAAGAAGTTATTTCCCATTTAGCAAAATGGTCATAACATGGATGGCAACAACTTTTTAGAGGTCGAGACCGATCATGGTGAATCATTTGGTGCCCCGTAGCTCGTGGATTAATAATTCTAACGATAATAAAAATTTCCTTAAACAAATGTTATTATTCACTAATTTTTTATGTTCTAGGGTCCCAAATAAAAATTCCCAAATATTTTCCAGCGTGACTGTATAGTAAAAATACGAACTCAAACAAGCTTTTTTGGGGTAAAAAGACCATTAGGGAGATAATAAAAAATAAAAAAATTATAGTGTCTCGTAAAAAGTTATCTTCCCTTTTAGCGAAAGGAAAAATTCATAAATATAATCCCAACTATGGGCGTTCACCTAATAAAAAACCAAAATTTGATAATCCAAAAATGAACCCAACTTTCATACTCATTTTCCAATTTTGGACCCTCCTATATTTTAACCTGTTAAATCAAGTAAAACTTGTTAATTATCCGGTTTTTTCTTAACATTTGGAGGTTTCGGGTGGAAGGGATAGTTGTGGTGGAGGTTTCGGGTGGTCCTGCTTAAGCAAAAACCGGATAATTAGCAATATTTACTTGATTTTACAAGTTAAAATTTTAGAGGGTCCAAAATTGGAAAATGGGCATGAAAGTTGAGTCCATTTTTGGATTAATCAAAGTTCGGTCTTTTATTAGGTGAACGCCCATAATTGGGATTATTTGTATGAATTTTTCCTTAGCGAAATGGTCATAACAAAGATGATAACAAGTTTTTAGAGGCCGAAAACGATCATAGAGAGTCTTGTGGTATCCCGTAGCTCATGGTCCATAGCCTCTTTGAGGGCCTTAAATGAAGGCTATTATTTACTGTTTTTGTGGTTTCATATTCCAAAAAAAAATATTGCTGCAAATTATTGGGTTGCCGATATAGTCAAAATATGAACCCAAACCAGGTTATTTAGGGTGGACAGGACATAAGTGGAATGATAACAAGTTTTGTTATGGTCTCGAAAAAGGATGTTTTTTTTTCTTCTTCTGAAACAGCTATTAGAGGTATGATAACAACTGTTTAGAGGTCAAAATTGATCATAGGGTATTTTGTGGTGGCCCATAACTTGTAAAAGAATATGTTGAAAGTAAGTCGAATCCCGGAATAGCCCATCCGAAGGCCTTAAATTAAGGTTCCGGACTTTCGGGGTCTAGGAAAAAAAAGTTACCAAAAACTTTCAGGTGTGCCCGTATGGTAAAAATAAGAGCCCATACCAGGCGATTTAGGTGGAAAGGCCATAAAAGCAATGAAAACAGGTTTTTATAGGGCCCTTGAAAAAGATATTTCTCCTTCTCCAGAAAAGGCAATAAAAGGGATGATTACATATTTTTAGAGATCGAAAACGATCATGGAGAGTCTTGTGGTCGCCTTAAGTTGGCATAAAAAATAGGATGAAATAAGTCTGAGCCCGGGACAACCCATCCAAAGGTCGTTAACAAATTATTCACTATTTTTTGAGGTTCCGAGAGCCCGGAAAAAAATCATAAATAAATAAATAAATAAATAAACTTGTCAAAAATCTTTCGAGCTGCACGTATGGTAAATATATGAGCCCACACCAGGCGATTTGTGGTGGCAATGTTGTAAAAGGGATGACAACAAGCTTTTAAAGGCTTCCAAAATAAGTTGTATTCCCTTCTTTCGAAAAGGCTACAAGATAGATGGTAACAAGATTTTAAAGGTCGAAACCTATCATGGTGAATCATGTGGTGTCTCATAGCTTGAGGATCGAAAATTGGGCGAAAATAAGTCGGATTTATGGACAGTCCCTCCGAAGGGCCTCAAACGAAAGCTAATATTCACTGTTTTTTGTGGTTTCGAAAACCCAAAAAAAAAAACAATTACCAAAAAAAAAATTTGGGGTGCCTATATGGTCAAAATATCAGCCTACACCGAGTGATTTAGGGTGGAAAGGCCATGAGAGAGATGGTAACAATTTATTTATGGTCTCGGAAAAAGTTGTTGTCTCTTCTTTCGAAACGGCCATTGGAGGGATGATTACAAGTTTTTAGAGGTCAAAACTGATCATGAGGAGTCTTGTGGTAACCTATAATTTGTTGTAAGAAAACAGGGCGAAAATAAGTCGAAGCCCGTAATATCCCATTTGAAAGCTTTACACGAAGGCTATTATTAACTATTTTTT
Source organism: Suaeda aralocaspica (assembly GCA_016808085.1). Taxonomy (NCBI): domain Eukaryota; kingdom Viridiplantae; phylum Streptophyta; class Magnoliopsida; order Caryophyllales; family Amaranthaceae; genus Suaeda; species Suaeda aralocaspica. Next base: position 1,343,695 of record PYUH01000151.1, read on the forward strand.
TGAGATTCCGTGAACCTAGGAAAAAAGTTGAAAAATTTTTCCGGTGTACCCACACAAGGATATTTTGGGTGGAAAGACCATAAAGGCATCCACAGCAAGAGGTTTGTATTGAGGATTTTGAGGTTTGAAAAAAAAAAACAAAAGCCTTGTTGCCAGTGGGGTGGAGTAATGTTTGAAAGTTGTCAGGGGTTTGAAATTAGTGAGTGGTTTGTATGAGTGAGATGGAATTTTGGTGGGGTATTGAGTAGGATGACAAAGGTAAAATAGAAATCATATTATGCAATTAAAAGCTTTCCTTTTCATATTATATCAGGTCCCAATTAAACCTTTCAAAGGTTTGTTGATGAAAGGTTTGTTGAGTGATAGGTTTGTATATATATGATGTGACATATGGACAAGCTTCTAATAGGTTTGAACCATTGTGGATGCCTAAGAGAAATGATGACAAGATTTTGATACGGTCCTGGAAAAGGCTTTTTTTTTTCTTTCGATAGGCCATAAGAGGGATGATTACATATTTCTTGAGGCTAAAAGCAATCTTGGAGAGTCCTGTAAAGGGCCTTAATTTGAGTTTAAAAAAAAACAAAAAAACAAAAAAACAATGCAAATATAAGTCGGAGCCTAGGACAGTCATCCGGAGGCCTTAAGCAAATGTCATTATTCACTTTTTTTGAGGTTTCGGGGGTATCGAAAAAAAAAATTAACTTGTCAAAACTTTTTCGAGGTGCTCGTATGGTAAACATGTGAGCCCACACCAGGCGATTGGGGGTGGAAAGGCTATAAGAGGGATGATAACAAGTTTATAGGCTCATGGAAAAAGCTATTTTTCTCTTCTTTCGAAAAGGTCATAAGAGGAATGGTAACAGGTTTTTAGTGGTCAAAACCGATCGTGAGGTCCTATGGTGACCCGTAGCTTATGGTGACAGAACGGGGAAAAAATATAAGTCAAAGACCTAGATAGCCCTTCAAAGTCCTTTAAATAAAGGCCATTAATCGTTTTTGAGGTTCCGAGTTCTTGAAAAAAAATTGCCAAAATTTTTTCACAAGCCTATATGGTCAAATATGAACTCAAACCGATCGATTTAGGGTGAAAAGAACATAAGAGGGATGATAAAAAGTTTTTAGAGGCCAAAACTAATTATGAACAAATGGTACAAAAATAGAGTGAAAACATGACAGAGCCCGCGATCGCCTTCTGGAGACCGAAAACGGCTATAATTCACGGTCTTCGTAGGTTCCCTTATCATCAAAATAGGAACGTTAGGCTACTAATCGGGGTTAAAAAGGCCATAAGAAGAAAATAGGAGAGCGAAAAAGCTATTGATCACTTCTTCTGAAGATAAAATGTTTTTAGAGGCCGAAACTGATCGTGGTGAACCTAAACACGAGGTATAAAAACAAGGGGGAAACATGACGGAGCCAGGAATAGCCCTCCAGAGTCAAAATAAATAAATAAATAAATAAAGGCTATAACTAACAATTTTCGTGAGTTCCTGAGTCTTGCATAAACACAGTTTCCATATGGTAAAAAGGAAACCAGAGTAGCTAATGTGGGTTGAAAAGGCTGTAAGAAGGGTCCCGAGAGAGCGAAAAAGTTATTGTTCCCGTGTTGCCAAACAACTCGAAAAGAGGGATGATAAGGCGTTTTAAGAGGTCAAAATCGATCGTGCGGACTCTTGCGGTGACCTTCGACATGTGATAAAAAAATAAGGCGAAAATAAAACGACGCCCAGGAGAGCACTCTTGAGGCCAAAACCAAAGGTATAATTGATAGGTTTCATACTATTTGCAACATTTTTGATTGCACTCTTAGTTTTACGAGTTATTAATTAAGTTAAGAAAATGTAATTAAGATTTTAATAGACACAATTATCCAAAAAAAACATCGCCAATGATGCCACTAGAGGTGATCATGGGTCGGGCCGGGCTTGACACATGAAAAAGGGCCCAATAATCGGGCTCAAGCCGGACCTGGGTTCGGGCCTAATTTTGTTGTCCAAAGCCCGAAAATTTAGAGCGGGTTTGGCGGGATTTTCGAGCATTTTCTAGCCCGGCCCAAAAAATTAACTGAACTTCTTAAATTTAAGCCGTCAAAGCCCGTGGGAGAGTTTAAAAAATTGGGTCGGGTCGGGCCTAGCCCGAATTCAGGCCGAAAATATCATGCCCAAAGACCACTTTTTTTGGGCCTGGCCGAGCCGGGCCGGGCTAAGGCTGATCAACTCTAGATACCACCATCACCGTTTCTGCAAATACCACCACTACCATTCATGATTTTCTGCCACCCATCATTGTCGTCAACATTAGCAAAACCAAATCATGGTTTGGTTCAAGGAGATCAAAGAAGTTCGTGGTTAAAGAAGATCCATGGCTAGTGGGCTATTTGAAGGAGATCGAAGAACATGAATGTGCTTGGTTATGAGGGCAAAGACTGAAGAGTGGGTGCCAATGGCGGGATGGAAATGGTGAACAGAGAGTGTCGATGTTAGGATTTTTTATGGTGTCAACAGAGATGGTAGTGAGAAGAGAGAGAGGGTTTCAATGGTGGTGATAGACTAATAGTGGGATTGTTGGAGTCGTTTGTGTTGGTGAACTAGTATAAGGTGTCACAGGTGATGGGGAAGAGGAGAGAGAGAAATGTATGAATTAGTGCTCGATTAATTAGTCTATCTGAAAAAGTATCATTAAGAACTTATCATAAAAGGAAAGAAATAAGTAAGCATCCATTTTTGGCTAGTGTTGCACATAAGATGACCCTTTCAATAAGAACTTATCATAAAAGGAAAGAAATAAGTAAGCATCCACTTTTGGCTAGTGTTGCACATAAGATGGCCCTTTCAAACGCTTATGTTCAATTTCGCTTACTAATTCAAAGCATATCAAATAAGTTCAAAAAAATTCAAATCTAATTTGCACTGATTAAAAAGATGTACTCATTATGGTAATAATGATATATAATTTGATTTTTTTATTAGTCAAGGTTAAAATTTAGTTTAAAATATCTGATAATATAATGTGATGTTTTTTTTCCTTATCAAATAATGTAAATTTAAGTTCAAATTAGTCAAACATCAATTCAAATCAGACAGATTTCAGATCACTTCAAATGAGCAAAACACCACTCTTTCTGAATTCAAATCAATGCAAAGACTGCACAAATCACGCAAGGAAAAAAACTGCAACCGTCTCTTCTGCACGATATGAGTATTTTGATCAGAACTGTTAAGATGGTAAGCCAAGGGACGGATACAGTAATGAACATCTAAAACCCATTAGACGTAGAATGAGCATCTAAACAGTAAATTCATAATTCTTGGGACTATCAGGGGTAAAAAATTATATAAAGCACCCATAGAAATAGGAAATTAGCTATTTGTCTCTCTACAGTACCCCCACCCTCCAAACAACCATTCTTCTACAGAATAAACAAAAAAAAATTAGAAGACAAATTAAAAAGGCCAAAAAAGCAAAGAAAAATTGGCGTTAAAGATACCACAATGTTTTGCTGGAAATCAGTACAAATCCTCCTACTGTCCTACAAGCTCCACGTGCTCTTCTCATTTGCAAAATTCACCATAATCAAGAAGCAAGAAGACAAAAGAAGATTATCTGCTGTATCACATGTGATTAGCAATCCATTCATCACAATAGGAGAATTAAACACTCCCAATCGATAAAATAGTGCTCAAAAACATAGGATCAGGTAGGAGGCTTTCCACCACCAGAAACCATCTTGTCATTAGCGATTTGAAATCACAGGAAATAATCAGGTGTCCTTCGGGTAACATCAGGCTCCCCTCTTCTTGGAGCTGGCTCAAACTGCAATCATTTGCAGTACAACTATCAAGCAACAACCATAGAAACTCTTCTAGTGACCACTAGAAAGAGTCAAAGACAAATATGATGTCTTACAAGCTACGCAGTAATTTAAATTACACTGTACATGGTCAATAACCTTAGCATTCAATAATGTAATAAATTGGGCGATTAAGCACTGCATACCTGAATGAAAGTGTGCCCTTTGCAGTCATCAACTTCCAGGATAGATGCCATATTTCCACAACGATAACAGTAGTTAGGAGCACTAAAAATTGTAACCACTTTTTGGTCCTACAAAAAAATAAAAACCAGAACACACATCAAAACACATAGAGATAGAAAAACAATAGTATGAACTGAGCAGAAGTTATTGTCACTCACATGTGCCCAGTTGAATCCCTCCATCACCAGCTGATGAGCTCTAGCAATTAGCTTTAAGTTATTGGTATGGTTAAATTGGTCAGATATGTCCTGAAAGAAGAAAGAATGAGAAGAGTAAAGAGCATGAAGATGAGAAAGACAATATGCATTCATAGAGAAAAAGTGGATAAATGGGACAAAAAAAAAAGAACGCAGATATTATACTTGGCCAAAAGTGTATCCTGCTCCCCTGGGTGAAATACCCCAACCACAACGGTCATCAGGGTCAGACCACAAGAGATCACACATAGGTCCCTCATGAGGCACTTCTTGGACACGATCAAAATTCCTTATATTATCAAGGGTTTCAATAGATGGTGACAATCCACCATGCAAGCAAAATATTTCAGATTCAACCTACAGGGTATATCAAAAATTATCGATTGCAAATGATATTTAGAAAACATGGAAACAAACATAAAAACAAATTCACTACAAAAACTACAAGCGCAATATGCAAGAACACAACTGTACTAACCAATGCAGTCAGAGGAAAATAATCAAACAAATCTGTAAAGATCTTCCAAACATTGGCATTACCATACCTGCATGACAAGGAAATCTCATATACATAAGTTTGAGCTCAACAACTACAGCACTTATTATCTTATAAACTTTATACACGCACATAACATTTTACTACTAGTAGTCCTAATCCCAACTCCTAACTTTCAACCACTCATAGAACAGCAAACAGAACACTACTTGTATACCGAGTCACAGCCAAACAGCAAGATAGAGAAGCTCAACAACCTGATCTTTCAAGACTACAAACTTAACAAACAAAAGAAACAGTGGTCCAATAACAGCCAAAAAGGTTATTGATTAACAATATAAAGGGGGTCATCAACCCAAACATCATGTCATATACCCCTCTCTCACCCACAATCCTCAACACTTTAGAGCATTTTAAGAAATAAAGGTATACTTAACAAAATAGGCCAACTCTCATATACCAATTTGATAGACCAAGCCAATATATAGCTTGCCCAAGACCCAGAACAGATTCCAAGTATCATCACCACATGTTACCACCTCAGTTAAAAGTCCATTGGTTCACATCTCAAAAGGGAAGATATAGAAACACTTGATAATTAAAACATGAAGTGATAAGCCCCACAGATGGAATGCTAGTGAAAAATCATAAAAGTCAATTGGCAATATGACAAAAGCAGTGAGGATCCCAAAGTCAACTCTCACCAGCAATATTGGATAGATAAACCTACATACTTGCACGACGAATACCTTAAGAGTTCTGTTACAATATGATCTCCACAAAAATAAATTATCTAATCACATGTATCTAACTATAAGCAAGGTGTTCCCCATGCAACAACAGCTGAATATAAACTGGATAAAAATTGAGTGCTAAATACTCACTTCCGTAGGCATTCATCATAGAACCCATAAACTTGAGTAATCTGTCAAGGCAAAGACAAGGGTTCATCAGTTTGACCACAAAAGAAATTCAATAACAAGCTAGAAATTAGTGCACAATGAATTAAGAACGGATGCCCAAAATTGACGCAAAAAAATAACCAAATGGTTCACCAGTAAGTGAGATTAAAAAACTATACCTGACGACTTTCATGATTCCCTCTAAGAATGGTAATCCTTTGGGAATAGCGTACTTTAAGTGCCACCAAGAGCTGAACGAGGGAAAAAGGTTGAAGAAGATCAATACAAGCATAATTTGGGATAAATATGTTTATTGTTGGGAATTCAAGGTATAACATGTAGTTCTACCCAAATGGAGGACAATAGGCCATTAAGACAACCACCAATGACAAACTAAAAAAACAATATAAATAATGCTTGGTTTCACACCCTACTCCATAGCAAGCCAACACCAAATTACCACAGCCAAGTCACTAATATGAGCTGTTATCCCTTCAAACCAACCAACCATGAATTGGGTGATTGAACAATGTTCGATGTAGCCACTATACATCTCCTTCCTTCCAAACAAATAGATAAAAAGGGCATTTTACTCCCCCAAATGCAAAACTCTGTCTGAGGGGATAAACTGCAGCATTACAACACAATCCACAATCTCTAAATCTAGAGCTTGGAAGTTGTAGACTTGTAGCAACTTTGAAATACTCCTAATGCAAAAACATTTAAATCTCCACCTAAATAAGTTTCCAGAAAATTTGCAAGCCATCATCATCACTAATAAATAATGACACAGAATAAAATATATGCAAACCTAAAAATCCTTAATAATACATCATACTCACCGTTACAGTCTCCACTGAATAATATCCTCGATCAACATAATCACCCATGAACAAGTAATTTGTATCAGGGCACTGCAAAATTAGGGCAGATGGCAAAAATCAGTACCAAAGACAGAAGTGCAAAAAATAACACAACAAAGCCATTAAGATGAATAAGATTTTAAACTACCCATTGAATTGAGGACTTAGATTAGACTGCTAGTCCAAATATGTTTGTAGAGTGTTCAAGTCACAGAAATAATATCATGAACGCAACATAAAATAAAACATTCCTTAACCAGAATATAATATGTAACAGATATTCAGACAACATGCATTTACAAGCGTTGAGAGTAAATAACAGATATTAATATAAAGTGTCAGACGACAGATGCATACCTTCCCCCCAATTCGAAAAAGCTCTGCAAGATCATGAAATTGACCATGGATGTCACCACAGATCGTCACTGGACTTTTCACAGGCTGCATTCAGTTACAATACAACAATAATGAAAAGAGGATATTAGAGATGACCATACAAAAACGAATGTATAGCAAACAAAAACAGGTGAAAGTTAAACGGAAACACGTAGGTATTTATTTAAGATCCAGAGCAAGATGAATAAAGTAAAAAAGAAAAAGAAGATGATAATGGGGAAATAGTGAACATAAAGGAAGGAGAGGAGAGGAGAGGAGAAAGGGGAGTAAGCATAATGAGGTTTGTCGTTGATTCACATAGACAGATGAAGTAGAACAGGCGTTAGTAAGGACACAGTGAAGAGAGCATAGAAGTTATAGTGTTGTTAAAAATTGGAGACTTAAAAAAGGGCATAGGCATAGGGAGAAATTAGTGACAAGTTGAAGATGAGATTATGTAGTAGGGCATAGACATAATAGGGAAAAGAGAAAAAAAAAAAAAAAAAAAAAAAAAAAAAANAAAAAAGGTAAATGGAAGGAAGAGGATACCTGAACATTACTTTCATCCATCAAAATCTCCTTGGCCTTTTCACATAACATCCTAACCTGCACAAGGTAATATACTCAGAATAGATGAAAAGGATAATGTGAAAAGCCATTTTATGAAATCGGATAAAATCTATATATATATATACTATAGTGTATTGATAATTGTGATAGATAAATAAATAAGATAGAATTAGGTGTTGAAGGATGTGAGTGCAGAAAGCAAGCAAGCAAGCAATAGAGAGGGTTTAGCATAGGCATCATGCGTGTTTGTGTTTGTGTTTGTGTTTGTGTTTGTGATTGTGTCAATCAGATTTATATATAAGAAAAATTAGGTGTGTGATAATGGGTTACAGGCAACAAAACTGATGAACCCTGATCTATACCAAAATTATTTTTATTGAAAACACAGAGATTATAAATGTTTATGTTGCAAAAGACTTTGGAGATGTATAGATCTAAAAACAAATAAAGAATGGATGGATCGAAACCTCTTGTTCGGAAAGAGGCTTGCACTGCATGAGTTGAGAGATCTGATCATCCAGATTCATATGACAGTTGGAACCCACTGGATCGAAGCTCATCTTCGATAACCTCACCAGATCACGATGCAACCCCCACCCCACCCCCTTTCTCCTTCTCCTTCTCCTTCTCCTTCACCGCCAACAGAATACACAGACCAAACAAAACAGAGGAAATAATGGAAGAGATAGATGGAATGGAGAGAGAAACCCCAAAAAAATGAAAGAGAGAGAGAGAACAACGGTGCTGCTGAAACCAATTTGGAAAACCCTCGCTTCAATCTCTCACCACTCCTTTTTATTTTCTTTTTCTTTTTCTTTTTCTTTCTTTCTTTTTTTTTTTTCCGCTTCTTTTTTCAAACCTTTTTTTATTATTTTATTTTATTAAAACAAAAAATCCGGTTTGCTCCACACTCTAAACTACATATCGTCAATTCCAGCTCCTTCTGCCTTTTAATACCACCCGCCTTCCAGCGCGTCCATTCCTACCTTCTCTTTTTATTTTTTCTCTTTTTTTAAACTAATAAGGGGTCGTTTGGTTCATTGAGGAAGTGCAAATTCCTATTAAATTACAATTTGTGGGAAATAAATTTCTAACATCAAAATCATGGGAATTTAACAAATTCGTTTTGGTTAACAATGAAGGAACTGAATTTCTATGGGAACTATAACTTATCAAGGGGAGTAAGGTACGTAAATTCCCATGTTTTCTAAGAAATCAAACTTCCCATGAATATTCATTGCCTCTATTTTTTACTTTTTTTGTGTCAATAAAAAAGAAGTAGAAAATGAAATTCATGAGAATTTTGAATGTCCAAATAAATCTAGCCAACCAAACAATACCTAAATGTATATACATTCATTAATTGCAAATACTCTTCTTTTTTAAATCCTTATATCAATTTCATCTCTTTTACATATGAATTCACACAATGGTTTATGGTTTCACAAAAACATTATTTACTTCTATACATAATATTTACACCAACAAATATTATTTACTTGTGTATGTATGTTTTGTGTTCATTCATCAAGCAAAGAAAAATGGTCTACGGTTACACAAACTTCGTAAAATTCTAAATTACAACATTAATATTTACACCTAAACCACTATGTGTTAGGGGATAATATGTCAAATTAGTGCTAATTCACAAATTGTATTATTTCATATCAAGGGTTTTTAGTGCAATGTAAGTAATTCTAAAGTATTGTGTACTTGTGTTTAAATCATATATTCCTTAAGAATTGTTTCTTTTGTGTGTAGGTATCAAACTACTAATGTCTCATTTGCTTCTTTTTATTTTTTTTTTCCCTATCAAAAAATTTGGGGTTTTTCTACATAGTGTCCTTAGAGTATTAGGTTTTGTATGTTGTGTCCTCTCAAAATAAAACTTTCACATGGTGCCCCTAAAGTTCATTAAGTGATTAAGCCATGACTTTTTCGTTAAAAATGTCACAATTTCAATCTCTCCATGGCTCATACGCCTCTGTTTATGGCCCATTTCTTTGCAATTAAAGAACACTACAAGCACTATGGCTCATATAACAAATAATTAATAAGCACTTAGCATTTGTTTAACTATAAGGTCATGGCATAATAAGTAATTGAATCTTAGAAGCACCGCATGGAAGTTAATTTGGGCGAGGAAAATCCAAAAAAAATTTAAGTTGAAGTGATTTTGACTTATCATTATTAGTCACGTAGTCACGTACTTCATACTTCCTTTATGTTTAATTCTTCACTGTTTAATACCCCTTATTGACTAGATATAATTGTTTAAATTTTGCTGATAAAATTATAATATATATGTATTCATATTAGATTTCTTGTAATCTTGTCATCATATACAGTCTGACGCTAATTAACTATTTACTGGCTCTTTTAGCTCAAATTAAGGGTCATCAGTAAATCTTCCAACAATTTTCCTATTGCATGCTAAAGTTTTCTACCAAGGATAAAACCCACCATTAGACAGTAGGCACAATAGCTGAAATTTTATTTCAAGGCGACCCTCACAATACATTAGGTATGATGGCTTAGCATAGGACATGTGTCCTTTGGAAACGAAGCCCCTATCGTAGGAGAACAATTGGGGTGTTGGACATGTGTCCTTTCAAGCTCAAATTTTAAAGAAGCCGTGATAAGATGATAGTTGTTTTATTTAGCACAGAATAATTTCATGATAGTGACTTTTCAACCAAGTGCGAAACAAGTGTTTCTCTTTTCCTATGTTTAATTACCAGTTAGACTTGTTATTAAGTAAAATTAGCATGTCTCATGATGGTCTAATCCCAGTTCATGTCCCTTGCTAGTGGTTGGTGTACAATCAAATGGTATTTGTTTCACAAGTTGACACCAAAGGATTTAAAGACAACGTCGATCACGTTGAACGCTTGATTGCCATAAGCCAATTATCTTTAAAGTAATTAATCCTTCCTTAAACTATTGAGGTGCGGAAGCATGAAATGCTACTCGAGCTATAAAAATAGCCAATAGTTTATAAACATATATACACTAATATAGCCAGTTTGACCAGTACAATAGGAAGGAAAATAAAGAGGGAGAATTAAAATTAAAGATGATGGAGAAGTGAGAAATTTTAGGGGTTTTCTCAACAGGTAGTAGTTGGAGACTTGAGTCTAGTAGGGTGAGATTAATAAATATTGATGGTAAGCATTTCCAAATTTCCAATTAATTGTGTATAATTTTTGATTCTCATTATCATCACCTCTCTCTTTCATCCTCATTTGTCACTCACTATTCAAAACTTGCATTCATTCAATTCACACTTTGAACAAACAACACCCTAACTTACACCTTCCTCTCTCTTCTTCCCCACTTTTTTCCCCCTAAAAAATGTCAATTGATTTGGTGATGTGGGGAGGCTGATCCTTCTTAACCCTATTATCAATTTCATCTCTTTCGGTTATACATTATCCCCTTCTCTTCTAATTAAGCTAAATTTCAAGTGTTAACCTTTTTAATCTTCCCCTCTTCTGTTACTAAGCTCAGACCCTCATTTTATTTGTTTGTTTTTGGTTTTTTCTCCTGAATTTAAGAATTTTCGTTTTTGTATGATATTATAGAATTACGTTGTGATACTTAAGTGTCTTAGGTTAGATCAGATTCATACTTAGAAGCTGAAATTATATTCGATCTGTAAAATTAGTTTGTGGGTTATAAAAAGATAAGAAATTTCTCCATTCATGAGTTTGTTAAGCTTCTGAATTATGGCCATGGAACGAGGAGCTGAACACTCACCAAATGCACAAAGGGGTATTCGTCTTCAAGCTCCCTTGGTAAACTTCATTCCTTCAATTTTGCTATTAAACTTTTTTACTTTTACCACTTAATATTTCTGCAAATGTTTGTAATTTCAAGTATTTGTAATATTTGATGCTTTGTTGTGTCTATATAAGACGGGAACTTCAATTCTTGGGCTCTTCCTTCCCATCATCCTAGGAAAGGTTCTCTCGCTAAATCGCTTGTCTTCTACTTTGGAACATTCTTGTTTATTGCCTTTGAAAACTTATAATACCATGCAATGCTTTCTTATTGCCTTGCATTGTGGGGTTTTTTGTTGGAAATTATTAATGTTATGTTGTGTAATTGTGAATTTGTGATCCTTTTTTGTTTGATTTCCTTACCATTGTTAAATGCTACGGAGTAAATGGTCAATGCTCCTCCTCCTTCCAACTCAAAACGTAGGGGAGAAGACCTGTTAGTGTTACTCAATCTTTCTGGCTTTGGTACCCTGACCCTCTAACTCACTTATCGCCTGCCTGACACGTTAACTGATTATGATCCATCAGTTTAATCTTTGGAATTATAGATCAGATCACTTAATTAATCCATGTTTTATATATGCTTCTAAATTTGTCACTTCAAGGGTATGGATTTCAAACGGCTGAGATACTCCTTTAAGGCATTTCATGCTTGAGTGGCTAAATGCGTGGAGACTAGTAAGCTAGCAAACTAGATGAATCTACTGGTGGGCCTAAGTTGATCACTTATTGATGTCAATATACATAATTGTTAGCATTACACTTGTGTAATTGTTTCATCACTTTCCCGTTTTCTCTTTTTTATCTTTCTCCTTGTTGCAATAGTTTGTATATTTGATGCTTTACTAGTGTTCCAAACTTAATTAAGTTAAGGTCAAGATCGGTGGAAATTTCATTTTGAAAAGGAACTGCTTATATCTGACCATCTTTGGCAAATTGCATTGTTAGTACTCATGCAGTAGTGTTTAGGCATGTTGACCAAGTTTAAATGATATTTCACTTGTTTGGTAAAAAGAAAATTGGGCCTTAAATGTAATTCTGCCAAAGACATTGCTAAAATTGTGTGGGAGTGTGCGACATATTTAGCAAATTGTTAATGGAAGTTAAACCAACTAATGCTATATGCTAATTGCTACCCTTTAACATTATTGATACTCCTAACTTTCCAGTTTTTATGCCAAGTCTTTTTTTATTTCAAACATTTTCACCCACTACTATCCACAAACAACAACAATTGTTCAGGTTTAGCAATTTTATCACTTGATGCTACAGTTGAGCCCTGTTACCAGTGTTTGGATCAGTGTCACATAATTCTCTCCTCACCCTTGCGAACTCCGCTCCCGAATTCGTTGCGCGTTCCGAAACAAATGCCAAAGTATTGGCAAATTCCACTGCGCCCTACACCTATGCGTAGCGAACTCCGCACCCGAATTTCGTTCTACGTTCCGAAACGAATGCCGAATTGTGTGACACTGGTTTGGATCACTTCAGGCTTCAGCACTTTGATGAAAGAATATAGAAAAAGAACTATTCTATAGCAATTCTTGTGAGTGAAAAGGGAGTTAGACATGAAAGGCAGACATGAAAAAGGATAAGGTGAAGGTCATCTCTTTTGGAAGACCTTTTTCTTCAAGCTCCGTTACTAATATCACGAAAATTAGATCTCTTTTGTGTGTGGCGCCTAGGCGCGCCTTTTAAAACTATGCTTCAAAGTTTATGCCCGGCATTCTAATTGAGCATAGCTTCATGGGTGAAATGGGGTTGTTATCCAAGGCGTGCAGCAATTGTCGAACACTACTTTGCATTCATCATTTCCCTGTTGCTATTGCATGAGCTCAGAATAGTAATCACACATCACGTAGTTGATTAATGATCAATTTTGGTTCATGTAGCCGACCCCAGTTATGGGACTAAGGCTTTGATTGATCGATAGCTGTCTCCTAAGCTCTACAGTTACAGTAGTCTTTTGAAGCCAAATGTAAATATAAGGGTTAAAGCTCCACATGCCTTATATATGGCTGATTAATCAGATTTCTTGAGGGATTTAGAGTTATTACTAGGGAACTTAAGGCAGCCAGTAGCTTTACTCCAATCTGAATTTATGAAGTTAGCTTTTGATGCCCATCCTATTGTCCCAACTTCTCAAACATGTTCATGTTTTGATATCCTCGCTCTTTATTGAACATTTTCCTATCTAGAATTTGATGTTCTTCATTGATCTGAAATACTACTCTGCGAATCAATTCCTTTTACTGCAATATGTATTCCCAAATCATACAATAACCTAAAATTTTCTTCATCTACTGGAATTGGCAGCAGCATGACTTTGGCTCTTATACCAACCAATAGCATGCATCTTTTGTGTTTTTTGGTTGTCATGGACACTGCCATGGTGTGATATTCTTTTCTTATTTTTAAAGCAATTGAGCATTTGATCTTTTTATTGTCTCGGAGTCTGATTTGATGTGGTTATTTTGATATCATTTGGCTTGTTTTGTGTACAAATTATCTGCTTGCTAGGTGCTGGTGGCCCATTCATGTCAATTTCAACTGATTTGGTTTTCTTTGTTCAAATGATTGAAATTCTTGACCAAAGATTTTTTAATTGTAGGATTAGAATGCTTTTTGATTGCCAGTAAGCTTCTTATGGGTTAGCTGGCAAATCTTGAAGCATTAATTGACTGTTTTGCCAATTGGAAAGAATGCCAGTGAATTAAATTCAAACTTAACCTTGGATTAATATTTTGTACAATTGTTGCCTGTATATAAGCTGAATATGTTTGGAGCTCAACTCTCATGTATTTAGGTTTTAAATGCCCATTTTTTATTGCAAGTTGAAATCTGATCTCTTACATTCTCATTTGTGAACAAATGACCAGGTTGATTCTGTGTCATGCTACTGCAAAGTAGATTCTGGTTTAAAAACGGTTGTTGGTGCAAGAAAATTTGTTCCTGGGTCAAAGATATGTATCCAGCCAGATATTAATCCCCGTGCCCACAAGACAAAGAGCTCTCGCAGGGAGAGAACCCGTGTACAGCCACCTCTCTTGCCTGGCCTTCCTGATGATCTTGCCATTGCTTGTCTCATCCGAGTCCCGCGGGTAGAGCATCGAAAGCTTCGTCTAGTTTGTAAAAGATGGAACCGTCTTCTGGCTGGAAACTTCTATTATTCTCTCAGGAAAAATCTTGGGATGGCAGAAGAGTGGGTATATGTCATGAAAAGGGACCGAGATGGAAAGATCTCATGGCATGCTTTTGATCCTACTTATCAGGTCTGGCAACCACTTCCTCCTGTTCCTGTTGAATATTCTGAAGCCAGAGGTTTTGGATGTGCTGTTTTGAGCGGTTGCCACCTATATTTATTTGGAGGTGAAGATCCCTTGAGGGGCTCCATGAGGCGTGTTGTTTTTTATAGTGCAAGGACGAATAAATGGCACCCAGCGCCAAGCATGCTTCGGAGGCGCCATTGCTTTGGTTCTTGTGTCATAGATAACTGTCTTTATGTGGCTGGTGGTGAATGTGAAGGAATCCAACGAGCTCTCCGTTCAGCTGAGGTTTATGACCCGAATAGGAACAGGTGGATTTCCATCACAGATATGAGCACAGGTATGGTCCCTTTCATTGGGGTGGTGTACAATGGAAAGTGGTATTTAAAGGGTCTAGGTTCTCACCGTCAGGTTATGAGTGAGGCTTATGATCCTGAGAACAGTACCTGGAACCCTGTGAATGGTGGGATGGTCACAAGTTGGAGAAATCCTAGCACCACCATGAATGGTCAGCTTTATTCCATAGATTGCAGGGATGGGTGTAAGCTTAGAGTATATGATGAGGAAACTGATTCCTGGAACAAATTTATTGACAGCAACCTTCACCTTGGGAGTTCCCGAGCTCTGGAGGCCGCTGCACTTATTCCTCTGAATGGTAAGCTTTGTATTATCCGGAACAACATGAGTATTAGTCTGGTTGATGTTTCAAGCCCTGACAAACATGTTGACAGCAATCCGCACCTATGGGAGAATGTTGGTGGGAAAGGTCATTTTAGGACAATGTTCACTAATCTATTGTCGAGCATCGCTGGTCGAAGTGGTTTAAAGAGTCATATTGTGCATTGCCAGGTGCTTCAAGCATGAGAATCAACAGATGAATCATATACTTTGCTCCCGGTAGCAAAATTTGTTCATTTTATGCTCATATAGTTTCATAGTCTAAAATTCATTGGAGGTTCATTCCCGTTCCTGAACCCAATTTTTTTAAGCTCTTCGTCACCTGATCCTATCTCTGATGGAGATCATATCAGAATCTAATGTCTGTTTCTTGCGATTGTCTTCTGTGATGTATACCTTACCTTCACATTGTATATTGCTTCGATTTGTGAAGAGAATTTTTGCTTCCAGCCAGCATTGAACAAAGCAGATCAGCACCTGAAAGTAAGCAAAAGCTAGTTCTTTTTTCCTCCTTCCCCTTCTCCAAGTGGTGTTTCATGTCGTCTTTTGTGGAGAGTTGATTTTGCAGTTGATGCCGTGCATTATCGGTGTCAATTTGTTGAGGTAGTTTGTGGTTTTAAAAGGATATGTAAATCCGGTAGGTTTAAATCTGCAGTTTGCAGAATTCTTACACTTTGTTTTTGTAGTAGTATATGATGAAAAATATGCAGCAACTCTGCAAATGCTTTTGTGAATATTATGTTTAATTGCTCGGAACTATCTTCTTGAATCTTTGTCATGATAAATAATACTTCTACATACATGGTTTGTAGATTGTTCCTCCCAAACCTCATCATTTTGTGTGATGACAAAACCAGTCTGATATCTGTTTATTGTTGGTTGAAAATGGGGTTGATAAGGATGTTGTGTATGACAAAATGGAGATGGAAGTGAAGACGGATCTAAATTAGATCGCATACATTTAGCGAATTCAACATTACCCCTATATCTCTAAAAGGCTCCAAACTATAGATGGGTTTAGTTGACATTACCTCATTGGTGATTAATATTATACATTCACTGGGTTATATATGAATAAATTTGGGAATGCAAATTGCTACCAAGTGTTTTATTAAAGTGCAACTTTGTTGCATACCAATTGAAGTTAGCATAGGATTAGCGAATTAGGCAGCATCATTGGCGATGTCATACGCTCAAATGGGCATAAAATCCCCCAAAAAAAGTACACACTCTCATTTCATATATTAACTTAATTATCCACAATGAAATAACATTGCATTACAGAATCAGGAAAATAATAGTAGAAAAAGGTAGGTGGATCAGACAACATGAACTAAAAGTAGTAGTTGACCCAGAAAGGTGTTGATCTTAACTTAAGAACAGACTCAATTGATGTAGAACAAGCCTTGTTCATGCAAGAGGGAATAGTCTGAAATTGGTTAGCAGGCAGTTTCTGACTCAAAGCTCCAACATAGAATTCAACCATATCGGAATCCGAATCCATTTCCATACCCGTAACAGGAAGCCAGATAAAAAGCTTCTTGGCTTGAATTCCTGAGACATGGGACACTTTCCCAAAGCTGAGCTTACCCTTGATGAGTTTATCATAGTACACAACTTGATCATTGTAGAATTTGACATAACAAGGGTGTTCCATTTTGACAGTGAAGCTTCCATCTTCAGTGGAAAGAGAATAGGACTTGACGGCGTTTGGGATGATACCCTTTGGAAGATTGAAGTCGGTGAGGATGTCATGGATGTCCGGGGTGCCGTTCATAGATGTGGATGGAAGGTGAGGATTCGAGAAGCAGAGTGGGAGGAGAGTGAATAACAGTAGAAAACTCCATCTCCATGAAAGTGGCATAATTGCGATTAGCGAAGGTGTGTGTCTAAGTGAGTTTGGAGTGGGAAGGCAATATGGCATAAGGAAGGAAAAGCTTAGCAATTGCAAATTTGCACGGGTGTTGACTATTTGAGACAAATCAAAGCGCTTGCTTCTACGCTATGTTAAAGGTAGATCAAACATTGGTTTCAATAACTTCAATCATTTCTCCATGTATCCCGTACATCATTTGCCAACTACTACTCATAGTATTTTTAGATTCTTTAATGCTTCTAGTTTGTTTCACCCTCTTTTTGTTTGTTTGTTTTCTTTGATTGTTACAAATTAAAATGAATTTCATATCAAGTACTATATATCTTTTGCATAATCATTGTTAAAACTTTTAATGAGTGTATTGAAATATAAGTGTATGGAGTATAAAACTTGATGTGTGCTTTAAAATTTAGTGTTGTAGTACCAATCTTATTCAATTGCTTTATTTTTCTTCCACTCTAGTCTAACCCAGAAAATTCACCTTAAAAACTAGCGGATTGACGTAGTATAAAACATGATCAAATAAAATTTTCAAAATTTATGAGAGTCAAGCAATCAGTACTACACCAACCCCCTCCCCTCTCCCTCAAATATTCTATTCAGCTATATTTATACCTCGTATGGATTTCACACCAACCAACTCTTAGGGCTTGTTTACTTCAACTGAAAATAGCTGAACTAAACTGAACTGATTGGAGCTGAACTGAAAGTTTTTTAATGAAGGATTAATGAATAGCAAAATAAGAGAAGAGCTGAACTGAACTGAACGGATTTTAAGCTGAAGTAAATAGGCCCTTATAGGCATTTGGTAGTACGAGTATGTATAACAAATAAGGGCATTTGGTAGTACGAGTATATATAACAAACTGATTGTAGTTGTGACTTATAATGTTACATCTAATGTGGAAATAGGCAATGAATTGTAGAGCCCCATGATTTTTCTTGAAGGTAATAGGGTCCACTAAGATGTTGTTTTTAGTATCATAAGATTGTGTCTCAAGTTCCTTAGCCAAGATGACTGATACTCAACACTTTAACAACATTAAGGGAGTTCCATTACTTTATGCTTTTCAGCTAATTGCCCAAATTTAGCCAATTATGAAGGAGAATTTACTCCTGTAGAATCAAAGTTGAGTGACAAAAGTAAGACAGAAACTCAGATCTGACACTGAAAACACAACACAAATAGATTCCTGGATAATAAAATGATCCATCGATCACAAATGGTTCTACACACATATTCTGGGATATTTCTAGACTTACAGTCTTATTCGTTCGTCCATCACAGAAAAGTTTTACACTAGTAGCCAATATACAAGCTAGTGTATCAGCCCCGAAGCACGAGGCTATGTACATATTACTTATCCTAAACAATCTGGAGACCAAACTTCCATTTGCTATTAGACAATGGGGGATGGAGAAATATCCTCTGACCTCTATGCTTTACTCATCACTGCTTGCTTAGGTGATGTATGCCCTCTATTCTGTCAGCAGCATTGAGACTTCTTGATCAACCGCTGGTGGAAGCTGCAGATCAGAATTCAGAGGTATATAGATATTAGATAAGAGATTGAGTTTACAAAGTGAAGTAGACCAATAAACAAACAATAACCTGAATCATCAACAAAGAATACAAGAAAGGCTTATTTTTTTATAAAAAGAAAAAAAAAACAACACGCATCCACTAAAGAGATGAATACAATACAGGAAGCATAGAAACTTTAGTCAATTATCGAGGATTCAACTGTAACTGAAGGATGTTTAGCTAAAGCCCCATGCATATTGTCTATTTTAATGATTTCAGCACATACAAATTAAGAGTAAGGCAACTTTGCTACTTACCCTATAAACAATTCAGCAGAAATGAATTGGTTTAGTTTTGAGCATTAATAACCACAGTTAATTCCTTGCTTTAATAATTGGTGATGATCAAGGGAAGCTTGAGGTCAATTAAAATAACGTTTTTTAATTATCTAACATTTAACATTGTCATAGCTTAATGTGGAAACTTGCGCTCTAGGACCACAAGACACAAACAATGAAAGTTCTTCGCAATTTAAAGCAGGGAAATAAAAGAGTCCAACCTCACTATCTACTAATACAATATACCCCTCTAAAGAGTGGATAAAACAATACATGCTAGGAATAGATGGTAGTGGATCGTAGCAATAATTATAGAGAGATACGGAGATCAGAGTTGATGTTAGTAGTTAAGACTAAGAAACTAGTAGGTACACTGAATTTGGGTAGAAGGAAACTTTGGGAATGAAATGCCGATCCACATTGAAACACATATTAGATTCCTTTTCAAAGCATAATCACACCTAGAAATTTAAACATTAACCTCAGAAGCCCCACTATAGTGGGTAAGAGACGGAGTAGAGCAACATATACAAACTAGGCGATTCAAGACGCAATGTGATGAGGCTAAACTTGATTGTGGAGATTCAAGAATATGGCAATAGTAGATAAAGTAGAAAGTACAATTACACAAAAATTAAAACGACGACACATATACATAAATGATGAGCGTAATGATACATAGGTGGATCAAAAAGAAGAGATAGATGCAGAAACAACAACAACAACAATAATAATAATAAGAGTGTGGGTAGTAGAATGGGATAGATTGATGATGGTAAACATGAAAGATGGAGGGAATTTATACCGGAAACATAAGAGTCCAAGGAGGAAGGTGAGGGTGAGCAGAACGGCAGGAATGAATAGTTTCAAATTGATGAATATCGAGCTTCCTGTTGACTATACCAACTTGGAAGTATATCGAATCAGATGGAGGTAAATCAACCTTAATTTCATCCAGATCAAACCAAAGAAATAGACTTTTTACTTGAATTCCTTTCAAATTGCTAACTGACCCTATTTTTAGGGTTCCACTTATGTGTGTATCGTAGTAAACTAAGTAATCGAATTTTATGTAGCAAGTATGATCCAATTCAATGCTGAATTCACCCGTTTCTTCTGTCAGACTGTAATTCTTCACGCAGTCGGGTAACAGCCCAATCGGTAGCCCGTATTTGGGCATAATGTCGAAGGGCGAAGGCCTTGATAACGATAATGATGACGATGATTCTGTTTCTGTTTCCGAGACACACACAGATACAGATGTTGTCAATATGATGGACACCAACCACAATATCGTCACGTAGGGTTTTGCAGAAGCCATTGTATTCTATGATTTTTTAGATGAGTCAACAAAGAGAGAGAAAAAGAAAAGAAAGAAGATGAACGATGATGTTGGAGGAGGAGAAGATTTCTTTTAAATTCCAACTCTCACACTTGCTCAACAAATCACATTAATTGGACGGCCCTTCATCTTTTAATGTTTTATCTATTACACAACTAACTACATAGATAAGGAATTTAGCACCACGTAGTCGCCTACAATATTTTACATGTGTATGATCAATTTGTGGGGTTAACATTAAAGAATTACTACTCATAATTATATGGAATAAATTGAAATGCATTATCTTTGATCCTAGTTTGGTAATGGATCAAATGTGTTGAAATAGATTAAAATTTGAAGCTTAATGGAAACTATTAAATGGATAGAAATTTACTGTCAACAAAATTTCACTTTGTATATTCTTATATAAATTCAACTATAGGGAGCTTGTATATGGAAAATTCAAAAGACTATCCACTAGTTTATCCTATAATTTGCAATTCATAAGTTATATACTCTTTTAGTTTGTATTTACTTGCTACATCGCCTCTCAGATCGGATATTTATGTATGACAATAACTTTTTGGTAATCACAACGTTATAAATGGTCAGTGGGAACCATAATAAAAAATAAAAATGTAGTACCCCTTCCGTTTCTTTTTAATTGCTACATTAGACCCAAAAAGTTCTCACAGATTTTAGTCTAATTTAGCAAGAAAAAAAACAACAAAAGGAGTATCTAATTTGAAATTTCTTTTTATGTATAAATAGCAACTACAAAGCAACGAGGGAGTATATTATACAGTTTATTAAACTTCAATTCAATGAATGACAAGTATTACTTCATACGAAAATACTCCATAGTTTTTAGTTTTTAACTTTTTAAGGGAAACCAATGAGATATCTTGAGACAAAATTATAACTGAATTTTGAAATTATGAAAACCTGGGAAATCAATAAATCACTTGCACAGCTGAACTTTAAATGATACTGCATAGTATTTGATAAATCTAATGATTATACTAAATGGCCTGTGAATTAGTACAATTTGTTAATTTCATGGAGCTTCTGACTTCAGAGTTAGTGCACAAGCTAAGCAAGTGTTAATGTGTTATTTGGTGGAAGAATATCATGGATATGATGAACCAACTTCATGGGTAAAGCAGAGGCTTGTGCAAATTGCAAGATATGTAAATCAAAATATTGTTGTGAAGTCGAAACAAATGCAATAGAGCAACAACATTGCAAGGCATGTACAATCTTCAAGAATACCAGTTATACCAGCATGCTAGAGGGATGCTTTTGCTTCTAAATTTAAGCGCGAATGAGGCATGGATGAGAGACACAAATCTACAAAGTAATATGGGGAGCCAATGTTATTGTTTTGAATTCACATTGATCAATGGTTGAGAACTGAAATTGAAGTCTGTTGTTGTTCCTCAACAGCTGAATATTAGAGCAGTAATTCGTCAAGCAAGACACAAAACAAAAATGCAACACCAATCTTTCTTCTACCTATAAATTAAATGTGTCGAGAGTGAAGACTGTCAACAACCAACTACTTATAAATTTGGAAAAGTAAGGGCCACTCCAACTAGTGATAAAAGTAATCTCTTGACACACCCAATTGAAACTTGAATCTTCTATATTTCAGCATTAATGTTTCCCACTAACCTATTCAGTAGTCAGAGATAAGTTTAAAGGTATTCTTTCATTTCATGCTTAAATTAGTATGGAGATGTGGAGATTTGATTCTGTAAGCTACTAAGCACAAATCAGCTCATCTCTACCCAATTCTGGAAGTTAATCCACATACAACAACTCATTGTGGAAATTTAACCACATAAAATTACCTATGGTAATTGCCTACCATGAAAGCAAAGGCTTCATTAAACTTGGTTGACAATCACATTACGTTAAAGCTGATTAGACCAGCACAAGAAATCAGTTACTAGTGGTAAAAAATATAACCAACCTAGTAACAAAAACAAGGCAATAAGCTGCTAACCCAAGCTAGCAAGACCCATGTAACGGATGTCTTTCAGAACAATTGCCTAAATGCAGGGGTCCAAGATTGGTTTGCTTACTAGTTTCCAAATTCCATGAGAACTAGAAGGGATCATCAAAAACCACTCTTCCATTATGAGAGCTTATCTTTAGCAATTATGATACTATTAAAAAAAATTGTACTCTATAAATTTAAGGAGACTTATGATATTATTCAGGTCCCATTAGGGATGCAAGAAAATCTTTTTCACTCTGAAGAAATTCTAGTAAAAATAATAAATTACAGATAAATGAAGATGTGTCTTTTCAAGTCTTAACACCTATAAGCTTAACATAATGAACCTCGTAACGTATCCTTCTAATCCATGTTGAAGGCAAGGTGTGAGACAAAACACCAAATCAAGACTCCATACAACATTTGAGCTACCAACCAGCTGTTGCCTTTTGCACTATCACTAGTTTCCTTAGCAACCGATCCTCCACCGCCTGTAGACTTGCCTGCACACAAGATCAATACTTCAGTAATGAAATTAAGTTTGTCAATGTATATAGAAATGACTGAAGCAAGAAAGGCTTCCCTAGTAAATAATATTTGTACGCTGTGTTATTTTTATATTTCTTTTAACTCAAATTTTATGATAACAACCAGCAAAAAATGTAAGGAATTAAAACTTTACAAGCATGTGTAGTCATAAAAGAAGATTTCTTCCAAGATGTTATTTCTGTTGACCTCATTAAAATATAAACAGTGTTTTTTTTTTCCTTTTTGTATATATAAATAAATTTAAAAAAGGAATGAAGAATTAAGTAGCTTACCAGTAGAAGTAGAAGTGGAAGTGGAAGCTGGAGTGCTGCTGTTTGTAGCCGCTGCAGCTTTAGCAAAATTGCTGAACATCTTAGCCTCTGGAGAATTGGGAGGCAAGTGCAGAAGAGCTGGAACCACATAACAACAGAATAGTATCAAACAAGGTTTGTTGTCTATAATCTAAACAACCCACATAACCAAAGGGATATACTATCCACTCTTTACGAGTACTGTTAGAATTTGCAAATAAAAAACTTTGAATTTTTTTCATAACTAAAAATTTCATAAAAATAATCTTGCAAAGTGTTTACAAAATTTGCAGCAATTTAACTAGCTAAGTCAGAGTAGAGTACTACGTAGAAAGGAGAAAATGATAAACCAGTAGGCATACAAAGAAATAATGTTTAACAGAAATAAGACAACTAGAATATGAAAAGTAGAGAGGTACCAGGGCATTCTGCAACACTGTCTATCGCATCAGGTACATGACATAGACTAGGGAGGTTAAGAGCTAAGGTAGCATTAACCTTCAAGCCGAGGCTAGGGTCATTGCGATCCTTAATTAAGACACACACACATTTTTGGCTGTCTTTGAGAACTTGCTTTATACCAGTGCAACAATCTGGTGTAGGAGCCTTGGCATCCCCACCAACATAAGGGAGACAGGTTGCAAGCCCAACTAATTGGTTAGCACACTCAGCTTTATCTTGGTTTATGTCACAACTACAAAAATTTACAAGTAACAGCGATAAAAAGGACCATATGCCAACAATCCTGTATGTTTTTGCCATAGTTTTGAATGTATGATGAGAAAAGAGAGGTAAATATGAACATAGAAATAAGGATGAGACACTCCTTAGCTTTTTGTGAGTGGGGGATGCTTAATGGAGCTTGACACTTTATAAGTGTGGTCAAGAAAAGTAAACCAAGTGACCAATGACAGATGGCAACAGCACAGTGACAGAGAGGCAACATAGACTTTAGACCTTGTTTGACAATTTTTCTCACTACACCTTGACATAAATCATATAACCAAATTCCAGATACACAATCAATTATAGAAAAAGAACAAAATTTCAGAGTCACTTACAAGAGTGAGTACGATTCACTGAATAAAAATCCTGCATCACCAAAAAAGAATGTGAAAATGAATTACAAACTCTTTCGCTTTTGGAAATGACCAAGATCCAAAGTATTGCAACTTATCATTCCAGACAGAGGTAGCACATACTCAGAAATCAGAAGCACTAACTGCCTAAGAGCCTCGGCAAGTGTGGCAGGTCATTATTAGGGTCATGGCTATCCAAATCCAAAACAAAATTGTCTATAACGTGAAATTTAACATATTGTCCTTTAGTATTTTAATATCGTTTTAGTGAAAAGCACAGCCAAAACTATCCTTGTAACATTGCATTAATGCCTTAATGGGTACTTACGTCAAAAATGAGTCAGTAGCACCACCCAAATGGCAAAGCACCTATTTTCAAATGTCAATTTTATTTATATAGGAGTAGCATTATCTGTGAGTGTGAGAAATAGAAGAGGATGGGGTAGACAACTAGACATCCAGTCTTTTATGCGGAGTTAATTTATTAAGAGCCCCAAATCTCAGCCGTAATCCCCACTAACCATCAGTATTTCTCGTTGAATATATTTTATCCATTAATCAAATGCCTTTTTAAAATCAAACAAATGTACCACTTACAATAATCATGAACGCATTTAATGTGGACCAACCTTAAGTTATAACTGCATCTATATATCTATTACGGAGTTTATAATGGGATTGTGGTATATTCATATATTGGCATATTGCATTGTGGTGGTTCTTATGTAGTTGATCTTGTTCAATTATTAAGGAGTACGAAGTAGTAAAATAAACAAGTCTTGTCGAGTTGTCATGTACAAGTATAAATTATGCATGGCTATTTTAGGCCTTTGATATTGATAGGTTTTAAAATCACATTGACAAATTTAGCAAAATATATCAAATAAATATGAGGCCCATAAATAAGGGACCCTCACATATCTTTCATGACCCCCTTTACATGTTACTCTTTCTCAATGTACTCCGTAATAAATTTTGATAAATTTATCACATTGATAAATTTAGAATTTTCCTTTGATACACAAAGGATTAATGAACGGAGAATCTAATAAAGATAGATCTTTGGGAAATATACAAGTCACTAGTATAGAAAAGATGTTTGTCCCAACAACCCGTGATAGGTTTTCGTGTTGATCTCTGGTATCACTAAATTCATAACCATTAAATTAAAGTACCAAAACACCCTTCTAAATGTTAGTTAGACTTGGAAGTTGAAACCATGAATGTCGTCCTTAACATTATTATGGGCTAATAGCTGTATTAGGCAAATGTAGATAAGTGAATCCATTCGCTATCTTTCAAAATGAATCACTCATCCATATACAATTTTATTTTATTTATAATATATAATATGCATAATTTTATTCTTATTATTTGTGAGGTGTGTCAAGGACATACACCTTATATAGATGTGTCAATGCAATCCACAAATTTAGTTGCATGCTCCAATGTTCCTTTAATTATTTGGAGACATGCCTGGTTTAATAATTGTTCTAAAATGGTAATATAATAAATATAGATAACTTTAAAGATCACTAACGATACGTCGATACATGTATATAAATACTATGCATATTTGTGTCAATTATATGCATACATCCCATATACTAACCCTCAAAGTTGACTATAATTGTCATATTCCCCACTGCGAAGTTCTCTTTTAACGGTAACAAACTAGGAATTTCGATCCCATTTATTTGATTATGATCCATGACTAGTTGCTTATCTTTTGAAACCTCCATGGCAAAACATATTGAAGGTGTTTGGTAAAAAGAGGTTTGGGGAGGTAAGAGAGGTTTGAATGGAATTTAGAGTTTTGACTAGTCGTAAACTTTAATATGAATGTTTGGTGATGAAGAGGTTTCAATAGAGTTTTTGGTACAAACACTAATCAAAACTCTATAATGAAAAGGCTAGGATAAGGAGCTTTTCTTACTAGAGTTTTGGGTACACAAATGAGTATTTTACCCTCATAATTACCACAAACTTAACCCATTTTACAAAAAACAAACGTCCATAAATGTCATTTTATATAATACGTCCATAAATGTCATTTTATATAATGAAAGAAGTACAAAATTTTAATTATGCAGCTAAGTATTACCAAACACATTTATACAAACAACTAACAAAGTAACAGCAAACTCTAAAATATACGTCAACCAAGGCCATTATAGATTTATAGCTAATGAACTAGCTAACATGGGTAAGGCAAGATGGTAGTGACCATTCAAAAACTCACATGCCAATGTCAATGAAGAATAGCAATATGGCATACTCAGAGCGTCCATGGTGATTTTCACTCAAACTTCAAGTGCATAGGGAAAGTCTTAAACTATTTGGACTTTTGGAGTATAATCATCCACGTCAAGCACCCATAAATTTTATTAAAAATGCAATAATTTTCCATTTACAGCCTGCAGGGTTTTATAGATAGTTTTAATGAATATTCTCTTTCACCTAAATCTGCTAGGTGAAAGTAGTTTGTAAGCATGTATATATATATATATGTATTCATATATACTACGTATATCAGAATATGACTATTCCAAACAAAGAAGGTGGGCGGCTGGTGTTGTTTATCATGATTCATGAATGCTAAGAGGGTGAGGTGGCAATAACAGTTGGGAAACGTTTCATTAAATTAGTATAATAATAGTTGTTGTAATCAAGTGCCAATCATGAATGATTTGCCTTGCCTAGCTATCCATTTTTCATCATAACAATAACTGGACTCGAACTGCACCCCCTAACCTATTTAATTCTATTTACCACCTAAGTTCACCCCCATTATAACAGGCAGGACGAAAATTTTCTTTGATGTTCATGAGCCCAACAAATAAAGAACGCATTACCTTTTCTTACAGTTGCTAGCTGGGCCGAAGAGATGCAAGTAAAAGCAGGAAACTGACTGGACCATATGTATATATTCACAGTACTTCTACAAGCCACACACTTGATCTTCAGAGGCCAAATTGATTCGGTCATCATGGATTCGTGACAAAAATAAACGATAGTACGCTCCTGTGTAATATGCCAAAAACGTGTCAAAATTCAAAGTCATGTAGTCTACTCATGATGTATCAGGGTAATCATGACGACAATATGCATATCAAATAAGTAGCATAATTGCAAGAGTTTCGTAATCAACCCAGATCTGAGGAAAAAAAAAAAAATTCTCCCAGGTTATAGTTAATTAAGTCTCCGGAAAGAAATGGTAGGTAACGCTTTAAAATTCAAAGGCGAGTGATTGTGTGAAAGCATCGCATATCATTCAAGTGTTTTTCAGATATTAAAACAGCACCTGCTGTGAGCAGCAAGAACAATTAATTCTACAACTGACGAATATAAGAATCTCCAACTAGCCAGCCACAGGGGTGAAAAAGAAGAAACATATTGTGGCGAAATAATTCTGCAACCAACTAACTGATCAATACACTTATACTATACAAAGTTACAAACACCAATATTTAAATACAAGTGTTCCAATCCTACAAATTCCCCCAAAGAAAAAAAAAAAAAAAAAAAAAAAAAAAAACA
>PYUH01000151.1:1372874-1422792 GCA_016808085.1 Suaeda aralocaspica
AAAAAAAAAAAAAAAAAAAAAAAAAAACCAAACCGAGAGGTTAATGCACTTAAGCATAGCAGATAGCTCTGCAATCAGCCAACCACAGAATCCTAGAGACATCTTAATCAACTTATCTTTAGTCAAAATCAGAACATGTGATAACACTTAACAATTAATACACCAAATTAAGACTGAAAATTGATAAAATTATAGCATTTGCATATCAGAGGAATTCGGACCACAGAAATCGACTTTAAACTTACCTGGTTATAAATATGCAGACCTCAATCACGAATCATGATTACTCAATAAGAAACAAGAAGGGGTGACATGCACCGCAGCAACGCAGTACTGATTTCAGTGGCATCAAGATGTGTGTTTACGAAATGATTACGAAATAAGTGAACAATAAAAATTAAACTCATTGCATTATCATTAAGAATTATGGGTGCCACAGGCATATTAACTATCAGTGAATTAGGATTGCGAAAATATCAGTAGAGATCCAAAGGACAAAGGAGACAAACATCAATATCTTGTGAAATTGGAGGAAGGCTTGAAGTAACAGTAGAGCTTTTCAAAAAAGGTATACAAAGAGATCTAAAAAAGGTGTAGATAGGATAGCATCATAGCATGATTGCGAAATAAATTTTTATTCCTAAAGTTGTTGCGTTTATCTTCAAATAGATTATAGGAAAGGTACTACTTCAAACTGTTCAAAGTGTTCAGCTTTTATACCCAACTGTGAGGAGATAGTAGGATCGAAGGGAGGCAATGCTAATAGTAATCTAATACTATCCTGAAGTAATTATTCAAAAAGTAAACATTTATGTTGATATATAAACAATTTCACTAGGTAAAAGATGCCATCAACAAAAGGACAGTTATATGCATAAATATAGTTGGTCATCCAATATTAAAACAAAACAATAACAAAGCCTCAGTTCCAAATTAATTTGGGGCCGGCTAGACATGAATCAAGATGAGGAGTTGCAAAAGTCATCAACACAAATCCACTAACAACCCTAATCCAAATTTGTTTTGGTCTTCCTCTACCTCTCCTCCTTCCCTCTTGTTGCCACCCTTCCAACTCCTTTACCGGAGCGCTACTCAGTCTCCGTCTTATATGACCAAACCATCTTAGCTGATTTTCCCTCATTTTATCTTCAATAGAAGCAGCCCCCAACTTTCTGATCTTACTTCTACTCAACTTAAACACTCTTTAAGTTTTGTAATTGGTTAACCTTTTCAACCACGCATGTGTTGACAACCCAACACACGCTTTGAGACATGAATATGCATGATTGATCAATGATGACTAAGTGTTAGTTAAAGAAAATCCACAAATAGTTTATGGTCTTACCATAAGACGGTCTTACCGGAGACTTGTTAATAGGTTTAATGCTACTATATCTTATAAATTGTTAAAACTTAAAATTGGTTAACAATCAAAAGCCAAATAAATTAGCGAATATCTTATTGTCAAATAACCTCAACTCTTCCCCCTGTGATTCAAATGTTTTTCGCCACAATTCCACCTTATTTCCAATGTTTCTTTCGATTCACTGACCAACACAATATCATCCGCAAACAATATGCATCGAGGGAGTCCATCTTGAATTGAACTTGTCAGACTGACAAAAAGAAAAGGGCTAAGTGTAGAACCTTGATGTACTTCAAAAGTGATAGGGAACTCCTTTGTTTTCCCAATACTATTTTGTACACTCGTGCTAACCCCCCCCCCCCCAATATCTTTAATGATATCAATATATTTCATTGAGATACCTTTCTTAGTAAGTGTCCACAATAGTAATTCCCTCGGCATCTTATCATATGCCTTCTCCAAGTCAATAAAAGCCATATGTAGGTTCCCCGGCAACGACGCCAAAATTTGATGAGGCTATCGCACACCTATCAAAAATAAACCTAACCACTCTAACTAATATAGCTAGGGAAGTAGGGATCGAATCCACAGGGAAGTAATTAAACCTATTAGTTCTAAAAAGTCTAAACTGTGTAAAGGGCCTTTGAGTGACGATTGTGACTAAGAAATTAATTAGAATTAGAACTAAATTGATTAACAGAATTAATTAATAACTAAACCTAAGATATCGGTTCACCACAGATTAACCAGTGAATTTGCACACAAATAATCAATTATATTATCAATTTCCTTGAATTAAGGTCCAGTAATTCTCTCGAATATAGTCCCCTTCAAAACTCCTCTAATGGCTCTCGCTCACTTAGACTCGTTTTGCCTATTGTCCTTATGATCTAATTGTGGTAATCTTACCTCTCGGCATCGATTTCAACAATATCAAACTAACAACTAAACCTGGCCAGTATTTAATTGAAAGCAATAGTAATTGACAATAAAAATTCAAGCAAATTAATAGTTAAACTAATATTTATGAACAAAACATCACCAATTAGTCCATGGATCCCCTAGTCCTAGAAAAGGAACTACTCACTCATAATTAAAGAAACAGAAAATAAACAATAAAAGTAATTAAAATACTAAACATGATTAAACTAAACAAAACTAACAATAATCAAGAAAATTAAATCTAAACATAAAACTATTAAAACTAAGAACATAAATTGAAAATAACAATAAACATAACTAAGAACAAGAATTGAGAATAAAATAGAACCTGAATATTATTGATTGAATGATTGAATAGAGTTTTTACACTTTGAGAGAATTTTTAGAGTAAACTAGGATTTCCAAAGTTTAAAAAGGCGTAATTGACTAATTAGGAGGAAAAACACTTAAGTACTTAGGCTAAACAAGGAAAAACACGCTGATTTGGGCCTTCAGAGCCACCCGCCCGGACCACTATTTTTTCAAGTAAAGTATTGTTGAACAAATTAGAATATTTATGCTCCTAATTCAAATTACAAACTTGTTCTTTTTTTAACAAGAGTGAAAGCAAAATGAACATAGAAAAAACATAAATTACAAAGTATATCACTCATAATAATAAAGAGGCAACATAGTCCATCACTAATACATGGAAAATAGTAAATTAGTAAAATAAAAAAGAAAAAAATCATAAGAGCAAAAATATTAAAAATAAAGAGAAAAGAAAAAATAGAAAAATCAAAGCTAAATAAAAAAATGGGAGTAATTACAACAAAGTTAAACCAAAAAATTAGAAAAACAAAGCTAAACTAAAAAAATTAGGAAAAATTGAACCGGATATCGGGTATCCGAAACAACTAATTTCAGCACCCGTACTCGGCCCAAATACCAGGTACCTGACTTGTAAAAAAATTTATTTGCCCAAAAGTACCCGTTTTCAATGATCGGGTAGTACGGATATTCGACCGGGTTTTCTTGCGTCACCAAATAGAGTCTGAATCTGCTGTCCGTCCGTCCCAAAATTTTTTCCCACCAAACAGCCCCTACCTATCAAAGTGGAAGTAAATCCGACAATCCAATTTACAACGGCTACTTTTCCTAAAAAAAAAAAACCTAGGTGGCGAGGATGATCATCTAAGTTCCTTCACAATCTCAGTCTTCTTCGTATCAAGCAATCCTCTAACGAAGTCGTTCATGTCTTCGGCCCTCTTTTTTCAGGTGATAGCAACAGTAATTTGAAGAAATGGTAAACAAAAAAGAGAAATTATTAAAACCCTAATTCCTAATCCTCCATTCTCGCGAACGATTTAGGGTAATTTATCTATTTTTCTCATTTGTTTTTGAGTTCAAGTTTAGTGATAATTTCATATACAAAAATTCTTGATTATTGAACCCTGAACTGAATGTACCTTTTGATTAATTGTTATTTTTTTTAATATAGCTTGTTTCATTTTATGACAATTGATGTGACGTGAGTATGCTTTCAAACTTAAATTCGTGATTTTTGGTTAATCTGCTTCATATAGGTTGATGTAGGGTTTCGTGTTAGCCCTTGATGATGAAAACCTATAACTTTGGTTCTTCCTCGATTTTTCAGACGGAGATATTGTGTCCCTGGATTTGTCTAAAATATTGTGTCTCTTTAATTGTTGAAACTATTATCTTTAGGTTTGTTGAGATTGTTGGAACTGTTGTGTCCCTAAATTTGTTGGGAATGGTCGAACCTATTGTGCCCCGCCTCTTGATTTGGTGAAATTGTTGTGATATTTTTGCTTTTTTATTTTGGGAGTCGAAGAAGCTATTATAGCTCTTGATTTTTTTTTTTTTGGAATCAACGGAACTGTTGTGGCTAGGCTCTTGATTTGTTGGAATTGATGGAATTATCATGGCTTTTGATTTGTTGGAATTGGCAAAACTATATTGGCCCTTGATTTGGTCGAATTGGCGGAACTTTTGTAGCCCTTGATTTGTTAGAATTTTCAGAACTATTGTGGCCAATTGTCGAAAATATGTCCCTTGTTTTGTTGAAAATTTTGCAGCCTTGATTTGTCGGAATTGTTGAAACTATTGTGTCCCTTGTAATGTCACATTTGTGAAAACTATTGTGGCACGAGACGTTTGAACTATTTTTGTGTAGCTCTTTACATGTGAGAACTAATATTCCCCTTGATTTGTCTTAACAATCATGCCCCTTGTCCCTTAATTTGTCAGAATCATTGCGCCCCTTGGTTTCTTGGAACCATGCCCCTTGTTTTTTAGGAATGGTTGTGACCCTTTATTTAGCAGAAATATTTTGTGTCTTTTTTTTCCGCCCATGCTTGTTTTGTAGGAAACGACAAACCTATTGTGGCCTTTGATTTGTTAGAACTGATAGAACTATATTGGCTCTTGATTTGTTGGACTTTATGAAACAATTGTGGCCCTTGATTTGGTGGAATTGTCGGAAATTTTGTGGCCTTCGATTGGTTGTAACCGACGAGACTATTGCGATTTTCAATTGGTTGTAACTAACAAGACTATTGTGGCCTTCTGATTGGAATTGACGGCACTATTGTGGCCTTTGATTGGTCAGAATTGATGGTACTATTGTGGCCCTTAATTTGATGGTACTATTGTGGCCCTTGATTTGTTGGAACTATTGTGTGATTTTTGTCTCTTAATTTGTCGGAACTATTGCGAAGTTTGCTTTGCTGCAAATATTGGAAATACTACTTTCCTTGCATTGTCGGAAATGTTGTGTTTCTTGATTTGTCGAAAATGTTGTGTCCTTGGAATTTTCATAAATATCGTGTCACTTGAATTTTGGGGAATATTCAAGCTATTTGTCTTAATTGTTGGAACTTTTGTGGCCCTTAATTTGTCGAAACCATTTGTGATTTGTGTCTCTTAATTTGTCGGAACTATTTTGCCCCTTGATTTGGAGGAACTATTGCGGCAATTGATTTGCCACAAATGTTGGAAATATTGTTTTCCTTGATGTGTCGGAAATGTTGTGTTCCTTGATTTTTTGGTAATATCGTGTCCTTGGATTTTTCATAAATATCTTGTCACTTAAATTTTGTGGAATATTCTGGCTATTTGTCTTAATTGTTAGAGCTTTTGTGGCCCTTAATTTGTCGGAACTATTGTGCCCCTTGATTTATCGAAACCATTTGTGATTTGTGTCTCTTAATTTGTCGGAACTATTTTGCCCCTTGATTTGGAGGAACTATTGCGGCAATTGATTTGCCACAAATGTTGGAAATATTGTTTTCCTTGATGTGTCGGAAATGTTGTGTTCCTTGATTTTTTGGTAATATCGTGTCCTTGGATTTTTCATAAATATCGTGTCACTTAAATTTTGTGGAATATTCTGGCTATTTGTCTTAACTGTTAGAGCTTTTGTGGTTTAATTAACAATATTCATTTACTCACTAGGGCAAAGGAGTAGCGATTAATTGATTTTATTTATGATGAGGGGTTCCTTCACGGTTGGAGACTTGAAGTGTTGATGAACAGCGGAAGACGGAAGGAGTTCTCCATTGATTGGGGCATCAAAAATTCACAGGTGCCTTACTCTTTATTACAGATTCTATTTCATTCAATATTCCTACTTTAAAACTGATTGAATTATTGAACTTTCGTGGTTTGGGAAAGAATAGTCATTTACTCATTAGGGCAGAGGAGTGGTGGCTAATTGATTATATTTGTGACTAGGGATTGGAATGTTACATCATTGTTGATAATGATGGAAGATAGAAAGAGTTCTACATATATGGAGCATATTCTATTTCATTCCTTACCTTTTCTTTTTAACTGATTGAATTTTGTGCTTTTTTTTTTTCCACTGATTTGGTTATGTTCTTGTTTATATTGAAACGAAGTGAGAATGTGATGTCTATCTGAATTGTAGGTGATTATTATGTTTTGTTTTCAGAAATTTGACTGTGATCGTATAGATTTAGTAAATGGAATTTCTAGTGCTGTTAGTTGGAGATTAGTTTTTGTTTCCATTTTGATACTTAACAGGTCAACTATGTTATGTGATATATGACTATATGACCTACATGTGTATTTGAGTTCTTAGATGGTTAGTTATTTGACTTTGTAAATGGGGAATCATGCTTGTTGTTCAATGCCTATTTGCAGGTGGTTTTAAAGTTTTTCTTAACAATTTATTACACAACATGGTACATAGCATGTTCGAGACTGTACTAGCCATTCTAGTGTGGTTGACACCCAGTTGACAAGAAGAATGATCTCGAGGTCATGAGTGTGTTTGTAGTAAAGGTACCGACTTTTCAAAGGAAGCATGGTGCTAAATTTGGAAGAATTTTGGGTTGGTAGAGGTGGGAGATAGGTGAGGTAAGAATGATAGAGATGGATCTGCAACCATGGATGGTTAGCTAGGAAATACAGTTGCTTCATAAGTAATTTTAGAATACAAAATTTATGTTGCGGAGGTGGCTTTAGATTAGAAATTTATGTAGCTAATGGCTCGCAGACTTGTCATTGTGAACTACTACTTTTAGTGTGTTATGGGCTTAAAGGTCAAGGGTAATATAGTGGTAAGGCTGCATTAAAGTAACTTAACCCCCTTACACTTCCATGAGCTGCAGATAATGTAGATGTTTATATTATTGGTGATCACTATATTCTGTAGATCTTGGACTATAGATTCATTTGAGTTTAGAGTTTGAAATTTGAATGATAGGTTGATACAATAATTGGTTGTACAATTTTGTAATTAACATGCTACATGAGCAATGTGGTGCTACCATAAGTGTGAACCAATAAAAATAGTTTTTTCCTGATTGTTTTTTTCTTAATTTTCCAACTACTGTTTTATAGTAGTTGTGATTAGAGTTATTGTTGTGTGCAATGTTTTTATTCAGAGGTAGCCATGCAGGACATATTTATCTGCAACATAACTGATCATGCTTTTTTAGCATTAGTCTTTGATAGTAAATAGAAATGCTTTTGCATTTTGATAACTGTTTCTCTTTCCTGTTTAGGCTTGGATTTTTGTGATGGCTTGGATAAGGCAATAACAATGAGGTAGTGGATGGTCTAGAAAGAGCGATCAGGTTATGAGCATTAAAGTTTTGTTGGGAGATGAGGTTATGACTATTGTTTAAGTGCCTATGCACCACAAGTTGAATTGGATAAGTCTATTAAGGATGAGTTTTGGGAAGATCTTAAGTGACTATTGTTAAGTCTATTAAAGAAAAAAAAAGGAAAAGAAAAAATAAAAAATAAAAAAAGTTCGTCGGGTTCGTAATTTTTTTATTTTTTCTTTTCCTTTTTTTTTCTTTTCTCCTCTCCTTTTTCCACGCCTTTCTTCTTCTCCTTCCTTCCTTCTTCTTTCTCTCACCTCTCATTTTCTTATCTTCACTTTCTCTCTCTACAAATTCCTCCATATTTTCTCTAACTTCTCTCTAACTNACTTCTCTCTACTATATCTCACTCATTACTCACCCAAACTCAACCAAATTTTCACCAAAATCAATCTTTTTCCATCCTCTCTTAGATCCCCACAAAAATTTTCACTTACAACCACTTTCATCTCATACCCACTAATTACTACTCAATAATCTTCCATGGCACCAAAAAGGCAACGAGTCAGAGAAAGCTCAAGAGGCGAACCACGAGGGCTAGGACGTAATCCTACATATGGGTTAGTTGCTTTTGGTTCCCAAGAGCAAAAGGTAAGGTTCGAAAAACTCAAATTAAGGCATGTGACCCCCACCCGTTTCATTGATCATCAACTATTGCATGCTTTAGGTATTCATAATGAAACTGAGGAATTATTTCGATCTATGGGTATGCATAGTTTCTTTGGTATGGATGCCCCAACTTATCATGACATACCATATGAGTTTATGTCAAGTTTTGAAATTGACAGGCCTAACCCCAAGGCACCCATTAGAGGTGTCAGCTTTAGAATGTTTAATGTAGATCGTTATGAAACGATCGAAGATTTTGGGGCAATATTTGGTTTGGCCAGTTGGGAGCGTGCTAGACCCCCAAAGGGCTTTGATGATGTAGCTTGGTGGTATTCTTTGACAGGTGTGCATCTGACCAACTGGGAGCATGCAAAGGCTAATTTAATCCACCAGCCTTCTGCTAAGGTCACTCACCGTTTTCTTGCAGGAACGGTATTTGGTCGGTTTGAACAACATGAAGTTCATACCAGAGAGATGTGGTGCCTAGGAAGGCACTTAGTTAAAACTTCATTTCCTTATCGTCTTCATCNCCCATCTATTTGCTATGCATCTCCATACCCAATGTAAGACTTATACTGGTACCGATCGATTTGGTGAGCCTACCATTAACAATATTGTTTTTGGTGGCCTTCTGACTTTTGTTGGCAGGTACTATAAGGCGAACTTTGAGTATGGGAGGACCCCTGCTGTGGGGTCCCGCTATTTGGATGCCGCCTACCTCAGCCAATGTGATTGGCTAGATTTGTGTGGTGGGGGGCGCATCAGATGGTACATAGGACCATCTAAGGGAGTTTCCGTTACCCTCCCTGATACTTCACTGACCGGATTGCTGCCTGATCAGCAATCCTATCTTATGCCTCTGGATGGTCGTCTTGCAGGTTCTTCTGCAGGTACTTCAGGACATGCTGGGCCGAGAACCCCAGCAGTTCGTGCCCCAGCCACCACCCCAGCAGCCACCACAACAACCCCCTACAGATGAACCAGCTGCAGAACCAGTTTAACAACTTCCAGATCCAACAGCAGCAGTTCATGGATCGGTTTGCCACTTTCGAGCAGGATCATCGTCTTGCTATGTACCCGATCTACAACCACTACGTCTGTACCGGCGTAGTACCCTCCGCTGGCCCCCATCCGTCATTTTACCACTTCAACCCTGGAGAAGGGACCAGTGGAGCAGGAGGAGCAGGTGGTGGTGGTGATGATGATGATGATGATGGTAGTGCCAGTGAGGACACTGACACTTTCCTCCAGTCTGACTGAGAGGAGTCCCTTACTTCCTTCAGCATGAGGACATTGCTGAGTCCGGCTTGGGGGAGGTAACTTTATTGTTTTCTTAGTTTAGTTTTTACTGCTTTCTAGTGTAGTTTTATTGCTTTATTAGGATAGTCATATGGTTTGTACTACTTGTTAGAAGTAGGAGTTTACATATGACCAAAAAAATGTACTGCTTTCATAGTTTAGATTTCTTTTTGCTTTTGTTAGTTAGCTATAGTTGATTGATTGTTTGATTGATTGGTTTGATGAAACTTTGTGAATGGTGACTTCCCTGTGCCCCGCATTTTTATTTAAAAATGTTTTTGATTGATTTGGGCATGTGATGAGTTTTGCTTTGGGAATTGCCAACTTGGACTTGAACTTGACTTAGCTTGAAACGATTTCTAATCTTGCCATTATAACCATGTGTAGAGTAGAGGCTTGAACTGTGTTAACGGGAGGATTTGAGCCGCATACATTTTTCTATGCTTATTTTCTTTCGTGTGTGCTTAGTTCCTGGTGCTTGTATGATCCATGTTTTTGACTTTTGACTCTAGTAGCTTGGCTTTAATATGTTACATGCTGCGAATGATAAAAGGCATTCATTTCTTTTAGGAGCTTTCAGATTTTAGGCATTCCTTCACAAAATTTCCCTTGGTCCTTATTTTGAGCTTTTACCCTTCATTTGCATTTTAGCCACATTACAACCCTATTTGGCCTTGTTCTATTCATTTGATATATGCCCAAGCTTGGCTTGGGGGAGTTGAGGAGTTGTTTTGTTGTTGTGTTGCAATTGATTGGAGGTTTTGGAGGATTGGAAATTTGTGAAAAGGTTGTTATTAAAGTTTTATAATAGATCTCACATTAAGGCTCTGCATACCAATGTCTAGGCTAGTTTAATGAAGAATTAAAATGTTATACATCTTTTATTGGCCTAGATATGTATGTGTGATGATTTTGTCCTTGACATGTCATTAAGAGTCGTGAGTCTAAGTTGAAAAAATCTTGAAAGTTGAAAGAAAAAAAAAGGAAGAAAAAAAAAAGAAATGAAAATTGAAAAAAAAAGAGAAATTGAAAAGATGTTGAAAAAGAAAAGACTTGTGATATTTGGAGCAGTTGAAATGTAAGTTTTAATGGTGTGATGTGATCCCATGTGAATTGGTTTGATGTTGGAGATGTTGATTTTGATTTTTAATTGCTACATGCGTATAACCCGCATTTTCCACCACATTATCCCAAATTCTATCCTACCCATCACCCTAGCCACGTTACAGGCTCATAAAGACCTTTTTTATCAGCATGTGCATATTTTTAGTTTTTGTGAATTGAGTCAATTGCCAAAGCTAGGGAGTATTACTTGCATCTCGAGTCGACATTCATACTAGGATTGAGTGATTACCTTTAAACACTTGCATGAGGTGTGAGATGTGGGTTTGGGTTCTCAAATTTTGCATTCAAACACTTGCTGCATTTGCATTCTTTTCGGGATTAAGGGTGAGCTTCATTATCTATGCTCAATTTTATGTGTGGAGTGACACCGAGTGAGCTACTCTAGTCATCGACTTCTATTTCTTACATGGTTGGCTTATTGATTTTGATTTGAGTGAATGGCGGTCAAGAGATTTTGATAGGTTGGTTGAGGATCTTGCATACTCGGAATTGCTTGAGTTAGTCTTGTTTTGCAAAGTTAAAGGGGTGAAGTCATTGTTTGCTTAGTTGTTTGCTTGAGGACAACCAAATGTTTGACTTGGGGGAGTTTGATAAGTTAATATTTTATATGTATTTTACCCCAATCCCGATTGATTTTTAGCTCTAATACGGCTCTTTTGAGCCATTTCTACTAATTTTTGCTATTTCGAGTGTTCGTTGTGCTTTTTATTAGATTTTACAGGAATCGATGATTTATCGTTGTTTTCCGAGCCTTTTGAAACACTTGAAGAAGTTAGTGAAGAGTTGAAGTCATTTGGGAAGCTAAACCGAAGACTAGAATTGTTAAAACGAATAATTAAAGAGGAAATTAAGGAAGAACGAGCAAAAACCGAGAAACGGAGCAAAGCAAGCCATCCGCCCGGGTGAGGGGGGGTTCACGCCCGGGTGGTCCGGGCGGGTATCCTTAGTTTGGGCGGTATGCTTTTTCTTCTCATTTCATTTCCCGGGGTGGCTCTGAAGGCCCAAATCAACGTGTTTTTCCTTGTTTAGCCTAAGTACTTAAGTGTTTTTCCTCCTAATTAGTCAATTATGCCTTTTTAGACTTTGGAAATCCTAGTTTACTCTAAAAATTCTCTTAAAGTATAAAAACTCTATTCAATCATTCAATCAATAATATTCAGGTTCTTTTTTATTCTCAATTCTTGTTCTTAGTTATGTTTATTGTTATTTTCAATTTATGTTCTTAGTTTTAATAGTTTTATGTTTAGATTTAATTTTCTTGATTATTGTTAGTTTTGTTTAGTTTAATCATGTTTAGTATTTTAATTACTTTTATTGTTTTAGTTTCTGTTTCTTTAATTATGAGTGAGTAGTTCCTTTTCTAGGACTAGGGGATCCATGGACTAATTGGTGATGTTTTGTTCATAAATATTAGTTTAACTATTAATTTGCTTGAATTCTTATTGTCAATTGCTATTGCTTTCAATTAAATACTGGCCAGGTTTAGTTGTTAGTTTGATATTGTTGAAATCGATGCCGAGAGGTAAGATTACCACAATTAGATCATAAGGACAATAGGCAAAACGAGTCTAAGTGAGCGAGAGCCATTAGAGGAGTTTTGAAGGGGACTAGTTTCGGGAGAATTACTGGACCTTAATTCAAGGAAATTGATAATATAATTGATTATTTGTGTGCAAATTCACTGGTTAATCTGTGGTGAACCGATATCCTAGGTTTAGTTATTAATTAATTCTGTTAATCAATTTAGTTCTAATTCTAATTAATTTCTTAGTCACAATCGTCACTCAAAGGCCCTTTACACAGTTTAGACTTTTTAGAACTAATAGGTTTAATTGCTTCCCTGTGGATTCGATCCCTACTTCCCTAGCTATATTAGTTAGAGTGGTTAGGTTTATTTTTGATAGGTGTGCGATAGCCTCATCANGGTGTGCGATAGCCTCATCATCCGCGTAGTGCTCCATAAGTTACCTCATGAGATGGCTCATGAAATGGATTGCCTCCATAGTTGACCTTCTTGGCATAAAACCAAACTGATTCTTCGAAATTTGCACAAATCTTCTCAACCTCAATTCAACAACCTGTTCCCAAAGTTTCATGATATTGCTCATTAGCATGATCCCTTTATAGTTAGCACAAACTTGAACATCACCTTTATTCTTATACACCAGGATTATGGTGCTCTTCCTCCTTACCATTAGCATTCTATTATTTCCCCATATCTTGTTGAATAGAGTTTCAACCACTCAATTCCTTTATCTCCCAAACATATCCATACCTCAATAGGAATACCAATTGGTCCCACAGCTTTCCTTGACCCCATCTTTTTTAAAGCTCTTTTAACTTCCCCCTTCTGAATCCTCCTCATAAAATCTCGATTTACCATGTCATGAGTAATAGCTACATCCTCAATATCTTGGTCTCGAATAAAGTATCAAAGTAGGACCTCCATCTACTCTTTATCTTGTTATCATCAACCAACACCCCTTGATCAACATCTTTCACACACTTAACCGCCCCTATATCCCAAATTCTATGGTCTCTTATACGAGCGATTCTATAGATGCCTTTCTCCCCTTCTTCAGTATCCAACCTAACATAAAGGTCTTGATTTACCTTTGCATGTGCATCTCTGACCGCCTTTTTAGCTTCTCATCTAGCTTGTTTATATGTCTCAAAATTATCACCATCTCGAGATGTTCCCAACCTTCTATAGCACTCCCTCTTGTTCCTTATAACTTGTTTTACCTCTTTATTCCACCAAGATGTGTCCTTACTTGGTGGCATGCTTGTTTCTTTGGATTCTCCAAAAAGTTCTTTTGCTACATCTTTTAAACAGTGTTCTATTTTTGTCAATACAAAATCTACATCTGAATCCATACCCATCGACCAAACATCTATACCAACCATTTTCTCCACAAAGTCCTGTTTTTTTCTCCCTGAAGCTTCCAGCACTTTATTCGAGGTTCCACAACTGGTCTCTTTCTCCTTAAGCATTTCTTTCCTCGGAAATCTAGCACCACCAACCTATGTTGGGTGACCACATTCTCGCGCCAGGGATCACTTTACAATCAATAAAACTCTTTCTCCGAGTGTTCCTCACAAAGAAGTCTATTTGACTTGCATGATCCCTGCTCCTATAAGTCACACCATGGGATAGTCTTTTCTCGAACCAAGTGTTCATTATACCCAAGTCGTAAGCCAAAGCAAAGTCTAGAATATCTCATCCCATCTCATTTCTCTCCCCAACACCAAAACCTCAATGCACACTTTCAAAACCCTCCCTCTTGAGCTCCACATGCCCATTAAGATCACCACCAATGATTAACTTCTCTCCTATAAGGACCTGCCTCACAACCTCCTCAAGATCTTCCCAAAACTCATCCTTAATAGACTTATCCAATTCAACTTGTGGTGCATAGGCACTTAACAATAGTCATAACCTCATCTCCCAACAAAACTTTAATGCTCATAACCTGATCGCTCTTTCTAGACACCTCCACTACATCATTGTTATATGCCTTATCCAAGCCATCACAAAAATCCAAGCCTAAAGCAGTGAAAGGAAACAGTTAATCAAAATGCAAAAGCATTTCTATTTACTATCAAAGACTAATGCTAAAAAAGCATGATCAGTTATGTATGCAGATAAATATGTCCTGCATGGCTACCTCTGAAATAAAAACATTGCACACAACAATAATCTCTAATCACAACTACCTATAAAACAGTAGTTGGAAAATTAAGAAAAAACAATCAGGAAAAAACTATTTTTATTGGTTCACACTTATGGTAGCACCACATTGCTCATGTAGCCATGTTAATTACAAAATTGTACAAACACTTATTTGTATCAACCTATCATTCAAATTTCAAACTCTAAACTCAAATGAATCTATAGTCCAAGATCTACAGAATATAGTGATCACCAATAATATAAACATCTACATTATCTGCAGCTCATGGAAGTGTAAGGGGGTTAAGTTACTTTAATGCAGCCTTACCACTATATTACCCTTTGACCTTTAAGCCCATAACAACACTAAAAGTAGTAGTTCACAATGACAAGTCTGCGAGCCACCTTAGCTACATAAATTTTCTAATCTAAAGCCACCTCCGCAACATAAATTTTGTATTCTAAAATTACTTATGAAGCAACTGTATTTCCTAGCTAACCATCATGGTTGCAGATCCATCTCTATCATCTTACCTCAACCTATCTCCCACCTCTACACAACCCAAAATTCTTCCAAATTTAGCACCATGCTTCCTTTGAAAAGTCGTACCTTTCACTACAAACACCACTCATGACCTCGAGATCATTCTTACTAATGATAAACATGGGTTGTCAAACACAATAGAATGGCTAGTACAAGTCTCGAAACATGCTATGTACCATGTTAGTGTAATAAATTGTTAAGAAAAACTTTAAAACCACCTGCAAATAGGCATTGAACAACAAGCATGATTCCCCATTTACAAAGTCAAAATAACAATAACATCTAAGAACTCAAATACACATGTAGGTCATATAGTCATATATCACATATACATAGTTGACCTGTTAAAGTATCAAAATGGAAACAAAAACATAATCTCCAACTAACAGCACTAGAATTCCATTTACTAAATCTATTACGATCACAGTCAAATTTCTGAAAACAAAACATAATAATCACCTACATATTCAGATAGACATCACATTCTCACTTCGTTTCAATATTAAACAAGAACATAACCAACATACAGTGGAAAAAAAAAAACACAAAATTCAATCAGTTAAAAAGAAAAGGTAAGGAATGAAATAGAATATGCTCCATATATGTAGAACTCTTTCTATCTTCCATCATTATCAACAATGATGTAACATTGCAATCCCTAGTCACAAATATAATCAATTAGCCACCACTCCTCTGCCCTAATGAGTAAATGACTATTCTTTCCCAAACCACGAAAGTTCAATAATTCAATCAGTTTTAAAGTAGGAATATTGAATGAAATAGAATCTGTAATAAAGAGTAAGGCACCTGTGAATTTTTGATGCCCCAATCAATGGAGAACTCCTTCCGTCTTCCGTTGTTCATCAACACTTCAAGTCTCCAACCGTGAAGGAACCCCTCATCATAAATAAAATCAATTAATCGCTACTCCTTTGCCCTAGTGAGTAAATGAATATTGTTAATAAAACCACAAAAGCTCTAATAGTTAAGACAAATAGCCAGAATATTCCACAAAATTTAAGTGACACGATATTTATGAAAAATCCAAGGACACGATATTACCAAAAAATCAAGGAACACAACATTTCCGACACATCAAGGAAAACAATATTTCCA
The DNA here is from genome assembly GCA_016808085.1 of Suaeda aralocaspica. Classification (NCBI taxonomy): domain Eukaryota; kingdom Viridiplantae; phylum Streptophyta; class Magnoliopsida; order Caryophyllales; family Amaranthaceae; genus Suaeda; species Suaeda aralocaspica. The sequence continues at coordinate 1,388,684 of PYUH01000151.1, forward strand.
ACATTTGTGGCAAATCAATTGCCGCAATAGTTCCTCCAAATCAAGGGGCAAAATAGTTCCGACAAATTAAGAGACACAAATCACAAATGGTTTCGACAAATCAAGGGGCACAATAGTTCCGACAAATTAAGGGCCACAAAAGCTCTAACAATTAAGACAAATAGCCAGAATATTCCACAAAATTTAAGTGACAAGATATTTATGAAAAATCCAAGGACACGATATTACAAAAAAATCAAGGAACACAACATTTCTGACACATCAAGGAAAACAATATTTCCAACATTTGTGGCAAATCAATTGCCGCAATAGTTCCTCCAAATCAAGGGGCAAAATAGTTCCGACAAATTAAGAGACACAAATCACAAATGGTTTCGACAAATCAAGGGGCACAATAGTTCCGACAAATTAAGGGCCACAAAAGTTCCAACAATTAAGACAAATAGCTTGAATATTCCCCAAAATTCAAGTGACACGATATTTATGAAAATTCCAAGGACACAACATTTTCGACAAATCAAGAAACACAACATTTCCGACAATGCAAGGAAAGTAGTATTTCCAATATTTGCAGCAAAGCAAACTTCGCAATAGTTCCGACAAATTAAGAGACAAAAATCACACAATAGTTCCAACAAATCAAGGGCCACAATAGTACCATCAAATTAAGGGCCACAATAGTACCATCAATTCTGACCAATCAAAGGCCACAATAGTGCCGTCAATTCCAATCAGAAGGCCACAATAGTCTTGTTAGTTACAACCAATTGAAAATCGCAATAGTCTCGTCGGTTACAACCAATCGAAGGCCACAAAATTTCCGACAATTCCACCAAATCAAGGGCCACAATTGTTTCATAAAGTCCAACAAATCAAGAGCCAATATAGTTCTATCAGTTCTAACAAATCAAAGGCCACAATAGGTTTGTCGTTTCCTACAAAACAAGCATAGGCGGAAAAAAAAGACAAAATATTTCTGCTAAATAAAGGGTCACAACCATTCCTAAAAAACAAGGGGCATGGTTCCAAGAAACCAAGGGGCGCAATGATTCTGACAAATTAAGGGACAAGGGGCATGATTGTTAAGACAAATCAAGGGGAATATTAGTTCTCACATGTAAAGAGCTACACAAAAATAGTTCAAACGTCTCGTGCCACAATAGTTTTCACAAATGTGACATTACAAGGGACACAATAGTTTCAACAATTCCGACAAATCAAGGCTGCAAAATTTTCAACAAAACAAGGGACATATTTTCGACAATTGGCCACAATAGTTCTGAAAATTCTAACAAATCAAGGGCTACAAAAGTTCCGTCAATTCGACCAAATCAAGGGCCAATATAGTTTTGCCAATTCCAACAAATCAAAAGCCATGATAATTCCATCAATTCCAACAAATCAAGAGCCTAGCCACAACAGTTCCGTTGATTCCAAAAAAAAAAAAATCAAGAGCTATAATAGCTTCTTCGACTCCCAAAATAAAAAAGCAAAAATATCACAACAATTTCACCAAATCAAGAGGCGGGGCACAATAGGTTCGACCATTCCCAACAAATTTAGGGACACAACAGTTCCAACAATCTCAACAAACCTAAAGATAATAGTTTCAACAATTAAAGAGACACAATATTTTAGACAAATCCAGGGACACAATATCTCCGTCTGAAAAATCGAGGAAGAACCAAAGTTATAGGTTTTCATCATCAAGGGCTAACACGAAACCCTACATCAACCTATATGAAGCAGATTAACCAAAAATCACGAATTTAAGTTTGAAAGCATACTCATGTCACATCAATTGTCATAAAATGAAACAAGCTATATTAAAAAAAATAACAATTAATCAAAAGGTATATTCAGTTCAGGGTTCAATAATCAAGAATTTCTGTATATGAACATAATATTGATTATCACTAAACTTGAACTCAAAAACAAATGAGAAAAATAGATAAATTACCCTAAATCGTTCGCGAGAATGGAGGATTAGGAATTAGGGTTTTAATAATTTCTCTTTTTTGTTTACCATTTCTTCAAATTACTGTTGCTATCACCTGAAAAAAGAGGGCCGAAGACATGAACGACTTCGTTAGAGGATTGCTTGATACGAAGAAGACTGAGATTGTGAAGGAACTTAGATGATCATCCTCGCCACCTAGGTTTTTTTTTTTTTTAGGAAAAGTAGCCGTTGTAAATTGGATTGTCGGATTTACTTCCACTTTGATAGGTAGGGGCTGTTTGGTGGGAAAAAAATTTGGGACGGACGGACAGCAGATTCAGACTCTATTTGGTGACGCAAGAAAACCCGGTCTAATTTTCGTACTACCCGATCATTAAAAAGGGTACTTTTGGGCAAATAAATTTTTTTACAAGTCAGGTACCCGGTATTTGGGCCGAGTACGGGTACTGAAATTAGTTGTTTCGGGTACCCGATATCCGGTTCAATTTTTCCTAATTTTTTTAGTTTAGCTTTGTTTTTCTAATTTTTTGGTTTAATTTTGTTGTAATTACTCCCATTTTTTTATTTAGCTTTGATTTTTCTATTTTTTCTTTTCTCTCTATTTTTAATATTTTTGCTCTTATGATTTTTTTCTTTTTTATTTTACTAATTTACTATTTTCCATGTATTAGTGATGGACTATGTTGCCTCTTTATTATTATGAGTGATATACTATGTAATTTATGTTTTTTCTATGTTCATTTTGCTTTCACTCTTGTTAAAAAAAGAACAATTTTGTAATTTGAATTAGGAGCATAAATATTCTAATTTGTTCAACAATACTTTACTTGAAAAAATAGCAGGAAAGTAAAATTTCGGGTACCCGAAATTTCCGAGTAGGTCTCGGGTAGTAGAATTCACTACCCGCAAAGTTGGGTACCCGAAAGTACTTGCGGGTACCCGCTTTTGCACACCCCTAAGAGAGAAACAGATGCAAGAAAATGTAATAACAATCCCTTTTCATTTAGAGAGCATTTTGAGGTAAGATGTTAGAAGTTTAGGGGTAAAGTTGTCTTTTTATATGCATTTTAAGGGGTAATGGGGTAATAAAATTTTGTACTTATTTACGAAAAATGCCTTGTGATTTCCTATGTTTGCATATCATAGTGTTTTACTAGATAGTATCCTTTCATTTATAGGGTTGTTCATTTTGGATAATATCTAGTATCTATAAAAAGAAAATTATATAGCATTTTGTAAAACAATTTGAAAATTTTATTACCAAACTACCATTTAAAAAGCATATATAAAGATGGCATTACCCCTAAAACATATTACCCTAATATGATATTATAATTGCATATCATAGTGATTTATTGGTCAGCCCTTGTTTGTTTCTAAGGGTACAATGGAGCCAAGATGAGCCTGAATATATGTTTATTTCTAGATCTTGTTCAAGCACGATCAGGCTCGTGTTGAATTTTTTTTTGTCCTTGTTCTAGCTTGGCTCATTAAGGAGTGGTCGAGCTCAAGCCAAGCACGAGCTTGCTCATTTTCATGCCGAGCTTGAATGAGCAAGTTATATTCGAGCTAAAATTTAATAAGCAAGTAATGTGAAAAAATAACAATATAATATATAAATTAACACTAAATGACAAATGATTGTATTCTCTTTTTGTAATCAAAATTTCTTTCTTCACAAATATTTACCCTATGAAAGAATGAAATTTTTATTTTATTGGACCTAATATTCCAATACTATTATTAAGCTTAAAATTATAAATGAGCTTTTATTGAATTATAAATGAGCTTATAAACAAATTGTGAACGAGATATAAATAAGTTAATACACGAGTTGTTCACAAGCGTACATGAGTCAAACGTAATGATGTTTGAGCTTAGCTCGTTTACTCAAACGAGATTCAAGATGTTGTTCAAACTCGTTCATTCAATTCTCGAACAAGCTTTGATCGAGATTGTTCACAAGTTGTGCACGAACCTATCATCTCATTTGCACCCCTATTTGTTTGAGAGAAAAAAAGGAATTAGGCCACCATACCCTACCCAATCCCCCACACCGTTAACCCCCTATCCTATCCCAGCCCCCACCACCAAAAAAACCACCTACATCACCACCTCTCTTCCCCCCCCCCCTCTCCTCTCCTGACACAACCCCCTCCCATAGCTGCCAACCAAACTCATCCCCTTCTCAAAAAAATTCGCCCACCCCCAAAACCACCTCCACCACCCTAGAAACCAATCCACTTTGCCTCGTGGCAATCTCCGCTCCTCCATCACCCTTCATCGCCCCTCATCTCCCTCTCACCTCCCACCTTTGCATTAGAAACCCTAGTATGAAAATTGAAGGAGTTAGGGGGGAGATGAGGGGCGACAAAGGAACTAACTTAATATAAATAAGCATCTGATGTATTTGGCATATTTTTAAAAATTAGCCTGTCAGAGCTAGTTAATCGAAGATTTTGTCTCCGATGGTCAAGCTAGTCGTTAGAAACTTTTGCAAATTATGAGCAGGTTCTTAGCTATAATCATTGAAGTTGCTCTTACCTGTTTATTAGTTACTGGCGAAACAATAAAAAATGGAGAGAAAGATATAGATTAGACAACCAACTACAAGTCCCCCACTAAACTAAAGATATATTAGATAGGGTTACATATAGGGGTATGCACTGGTCCAAGACCGGACCGGACCGGGACTGATTGGACCGGAAGACTGGAATCTCCGATTTTCTTGGACCGGAGACCGGACCGGACCTGAATTTTCCCGTCCGGACCTGTTTTTGGACCGGTTCGACCTGAATTTGTAGTTTTGTCAATTTTTTTTTTTAAAAAAATAATTATTACTTTAAAAAAATATTATTTCTCTCTTATATATACACTAAGTATAAAATAAAATTTAATGTTATATAAAGCACAAATAAATTTAATATTTTAGCTAAAAAAAAACCTTTACATATATTAAACTTTTACAATTATCAACTAAAAATACTAACTTTTTCAAGGAATCCGGTCCAACCGGTCCGAACCTGAATTTGACGGTCTTGGACTGGACCGGAAACCCGAAATCATATATTTTAGTGGACCGAGGACCAGACCGGTCCAAATTCCGGTCTAGACCGGATTATGCACACCCCTAATTACATATATGACTTTCATGTCCTAGATTCAAATATTATATCTTTCTCTCTAAAATTTTCCTTATAAACTACCTAACTTGTATAGATTTAGAAAGCTTCTTTTTATATTTATATTTACAAATCTATTAAAGTTTTATTTTTAATGTATTGATTTTGTTTAGAGTTTGTTTTCTGTGTGACTGGCCACACACTCAATTGACGGTGTGGCCATGTTCAATAAATAATTAATTAGTTATTACAACTAATAACAGTCAGCTTCTATTTCTTTGCTTTATTTTTCAACAACAATAATTCTCATCAAATCACAACTGGAGAGAGAAAATAATAACAATAGTTTTTTTTTTTCAAATGTACATATTAAAAAATTTACAACTCTAAAAAATAAAATAAAAATATCAAAATTCCTGTTTTTTAGTTCTCTACAAACAGAGACCCATAATGGTATAGTTTAATAATACTAAATTTTTAAACATATTCAAAATATTGAGTTGGAGTTATTAACTTATGTTTTTGGGGTTACTGCTTACTAACCGTTAGATTTTGGGCTACTGATATATGTGTTTGGGGTTACCAATATATGTGTTTAGGGTTACTAATTTATGTTTTGGGGGTTACCAACTACCTGATTTGAGGTTACGTACTGATTTATGCGTTTAGTGTAAATAACTAACTAGTAAATTTGGGGTTACTAATTGCTAGATTTGAAGTCACCGATTTTTGTGCTTGGAGTTACTAAATTGGGGTTTTGGAGTTACTAGATTTGGGATTACTAATACTATTATCATTATTTTTTTTATTTTTTTTGGAGTTACAAACTAATGGATTTGAGGTTAATGATTTGTGTGTTTTTTGGTTATTGACTTATATTTTAAGGTTACTAACTTATTTTTGGGGTTACTAACTTCTGAATTTGGGATTACTAACTTATGTGTTTGAAATTACTAACTAGAGAATTTGGGGTTACTAAGTGCTAAATTTGGGGTTACTAATTTATGCATTTGGGGTTACTAACTGGTGAATTTGGGATTACCAACCCCATAAACATAAATTAGTAACCCAAATTCAATGATTATGTAGTTAGCAACTCTAAAAAAATCAACTATTTAGTAATCAAATTATTTTATGAACACACACTAATATACTTAATACAATAATACCTATATTTCATGAAAGTAACTTGTAATATTCACAATAAGCAACAAATTTTTAAAAAGCAACTAACTTTTGATTAAAAAATGCTAATCGGTTCAATAAATTGCTTTAAATTACACCATTATAGTTTCTAGTTAATAAATCAACAAGTATTAATGCAAATCAAACATTAAATACATTGAATAAAGAAAAAAAGAAGAAAATTGTAAAAAGAAAAAATCAAAAATTTAGTAGTCTAGAACAAAAATATTCTGAAATAATAAAGGTGAAGAAGTGAAATAATTTGAAAAGAGTATTGGGAAATAAACTAAAATGAATTATAAAAAAAAATCAATAAAAAAAACTTAAACTAATGATAATTGGGCTCAAACTAAAACCCAAACTCCCAAAGTTATATGGGTCTGCCACACCATTAATTTATAGTGTGGCAGGCAACATATAAGACTTAATACTTCAGCAAGTCTTCTGTGCAACTTGTCGCACATTCAACTTGAGCGCGCAACCACATCATTCATGCAACACTAATTCAATCCAGCCAATCAACAAAGGAGAGAGAAAAGATAGTTCTTTCATTTTTTTTCTTCTAAATGTATATATTAAAATTACAACTCTAAAAAATAAAATCAAAACACCATAATTCATATTTTTTGATTCTCTACAAATAGAGATCGATATTGATATAGTTTTATGATATAATTTTAACCTTATACTAAAAACATTAAGTGTTGCTATGTAAAATACTAAGTAACCTTCACACAACACACTAAATAGCTCCTACAATGAGTCTTCAAAATAAATTTGTAACTCTCATTATTCAAATAAGTAACTCCTATATTTATAATAGATAGCTATCATTATTTAATTAAGTAACCCCTATACTTATAATTTATAACCATAATTATCCAAATGCGTAGCCTCTATATTTATAATAAGTTACCCTCATTATTCATATAAATAACCCTTATTATTAAATTAAGTAACCCTTGTACTTATAATAAGTAATCCTTGTTATTCAAATGAATAACCCTTATACCTATAATAAGTGACGTTGATTATTTAAATGAGTAACCCCTATACTTCTAATAAGTAATCCTTGTTATTCAAATGTGTAACCCCCGACCCATACATATAAGTTATAATAAGTAAACCTCGTTATTCAAATAGCTAACCCTTGCACTTATAATAAGTAGAACTCGTTATTAAAATGAGTAACTCATGTACTTATAATAAAATAACTATCTTTATTCTAATGAGTAACCATTATACCTATAATAAGTAATATTTGTTATACAAATGAGTAACTTATCATATATAATAAGTGATCCTCGTTATTTAAACAAGTTACCCATATACATATAACAAGTAACCTTCATTTTCAAATGGGTAAGCCTTATACTTATAAATAGGTTACATACTCTCTATAAATAATTGGCATACTTGTATATTTAAGACGGTTACTTAAGTGCCTCAAGTAGGGTTACTTTGTGTGACTAATTGGATTACTCATACATTAAAGTGATATTACTTTGAATAATTGGGTTAGTTACTTTGTGTGACTTAATAATAAAACAAAGGATGCCTAAAGGACTAAAGGTATATTCACTCAATGCAGACCCCTAATTAGCCTAATGGAGATGGGAAAAGCAAAACCTAAAAAAGAACTTCATTTACTGATATCATTGTTAGTCCACTAAATATTGCAGAGCCATTTTTCTTTCTCCAAATGTCTTATAAAATACGATGCTATATTCGCCAAATCATCCATTGTGCTTGTAGGTGTCGCCTCTACTCCAATTCTACTTTGACTTTTGTCATCCTCTTCTTGCCAGTTCTCAAATTTCATTCTACATCTATTATCACCAATGTCACATGCTGCCACTTCCTCTACAATTACTATAATCCTCCGGCAATTCACAAACTCTCAACAATATTCTAATTTATAGTTCGAAAATTCACAAAATCAACTAAAACACAAGTACAAATTTTTTATATGGAGTAGAAAGTCGAAATTTGAGTTCATAAATGCTCTTGAAATTTATGAGATTTAAGTAGCAAACAATCATTTTTTAATGGAGTCCTTAATGATAGGACGAAGATTATGGAGAAGAGGATAGAGAGAGAATAATACACTTGATTATTGACAAAAGAATAATTTTAGATGTTAACTTTATTGAGTTAATTACGGAAGAAAGGACACTAATAGAAAAAATTAAAAATTGAAGGTGGGGGCAAGCCACATATAATTTTGACATTAACACTTAAATAGCTTTTCGCAAGATAAGAATAGATCTTTAGATATTAAATGTTGCCCTCTCTCTCGCATATATAATTTGATGACGAATGAAACATAGTGAGTTGACGAGCATAGGTTGGGCAATTACGGCATTACTCGGTGATTCCTACTAGCAAGACAATCAAAAATGGAGGGAAAGAAATGGAACATTTCCTAATTAGCTTAGGCGTTTAGCTAAAGTAAAGCTAATTTTCCACCGGTCCACCCAACCTCTACTTACAGTGATTTCTGCAAATGGGATATCCGATGGAAGAGACAAAATACACAAAAACAATAATCAAATATGCAATTGCATCAAGAATTTTAGTTCTAACCCTAATTATACTATGGAGATCAATCCTCACCCCATACGATACATCTGCATCACTAAACCCTAATTGTCTTTCAGAGTCTTCACAATCCCCTGATTCCCCAATTCTATTTCCTTCAATTGCTTCCGCCATTGAAGATAGCATTGTATGGGATTCAGTTTACTTTGTTCGAGCTGCGCAATGCGGTTACGAGTACGAGCAGTCCTACGCCTTCTTCCCTCTTTTGCCCCTTCTCATCATTTCCATTTCTAATTCAGGTTGATTTTTGAATTTTATTATTATTATTATTATTATTATTTTTATTTATTTAAATTAACAGTTTCTGAATTGTTTGTTGATTTGGGCCTTCAAGATAGTTTTTTGGCCGCTGATTCCTGTAATTGGGTATAGAGCTGTCCTGGGATTGTCAGGTTATGTGATCACCAATGTTGCCTTTGTATTTGCTGCACTCTTTTTTTACAGGTATTATATTGATCCTTATATCACTACTCCTTTTCAAGTCTATCATTATGCCATATGCTATTTAGGGCCTGTTTTCTTCAGTTTAAAACCAGCTTTGCTTAGGTCCTTAGCTCAGCTCTTGATTAATCCTTCATAAAAAAAACTTTCAGTTCAGTTCACTTCAGCTTTTTTCAGTTAAAGTAAACAGGCCCTTAGTATAAATGCAGGTCTTTGATGGAGCTTGTGTCTGGTGTTTGCAGCTTAAATTCCTTAACTTAGTGTGGTTACTTGTATATTGTGTTCTTTGTCATCTTCATTGATTGTAGAGTCACAGCCTCACTGCTGGTTGTTTCTTTTGTTTAATATATCATCAGGCTTTCGGTTGTTATGTTAAACGACCATAATGCATCGCTCCGGGCATCTATCTTGTTCTGCTTCAACCCTGCTTCAATATTTTACTCATCAATGTATTGCTCATTTTCCTTTTCGATCATGTTTCTTTACTTAATTTAATTTATGTATGGAAGAATTTTTACTGATTTAATTAGATTTGAGTTGGAAGTCATGCTGATGTGTTACTATGCTATATGATTTGACTTTGTTATTTGATATGCAGATATTCTGAAAGCTTGTATGCTCTATTATCAATCGGAGGAACATACTTTTTGATGTGTGGGGTAAATAATGCTCCTGCTTTTTTGTTTGCTCTCTCTGCCTCTGCAAGGTCAAATGGAGTAATCAATGCGGGATATTATGGTTTTAAGGCCCTGCACCAGTCTTATGATGCCATCTATGTGAAGAAGCGTGTTCATGTATGTAATAACAATTCACATCATGTCTATTATTTCATTGTTCCCAGGACTCAAGAGTTCTGCCTGAGATTTCCTTGTAACCTTTGCTCGTTCCATGGATTTCAGTTGGCTTTGCAGGTTCTTTTATCTGCAGCATTGCGATTTATCTGTATATTTATTCCCTTTTTTGCATTTCAAGCATATGGCTACTACAACATCTGTCATGGGCGCCATCCAGATGAAATGAGGCCTTGGTGCAAAAAGAAGATTCCTTTGTTGTATGGTTTTATCCAAAGTCATTACTGGTATGGAATCTCTCTTTGCCATCAACATTAACTTGAAGGTGGTGACATAACAGTCAACTTTTCTTTTCTTTTCTTTTCTTTTCTTTTTGTGTGTGTGTGTGTGGGTGTCTAGGTGTGTGTGGGGTTTCTTATAAAGTAGAAATTTGGCTTGGGATTAATTCGTAGTTTGAGAGTATTCTTGCATCTACACGTAGTTATAAGTCAAGGCTTGTATATATCTATGCTTATGTTTCCAACCTGATGTGGCACAAATCTTTCTTTATTCCAGGGGTGTTGGCTTTTTGCAGTATTTCCAACTTAAGCAGCTACCAAATTTTTTGCTCGCATCTCCTGTGTTGTCTCTGGCATTTTGTTCAATTATTTCTTTCCTGAAAGCTGACCCAAAGAACTTCTTTTCACTTGGTTTTGGAGCTACTTCAAAGAAGAGTTCTACAGCAGCGCTTATTGGAGAAGAGCAAGTGAAAGATGATCATCACTATGCAGCAAAACAAGGTACTAGAAGTTTAGAAGTTATCTTTGGTTGCATTATCTGCATTTCAGTCACTATAAGGGCCTGTTCACTTCAGCTTAAAATCAGCTCAGCTCAGCTCCGTTCAATTCAGCTCAGTTCAGTTGAGCTCAATTCAGCTCTTCTCTTATCTTGCTATTCATTAATCCTTCATAAAAAACTTTCATTTCAGTTCAGCTCAGCTCCGCTCCAATCAGTTCAGTTCAGCTACTTTCAGCTGTTCAGTTAAGTTATTTTCAGCTGAAATAAACAGGCCCTAAGTTTATATGTTACTCAATGTATACTTGGTAGGTAATGTATTTTCTTTTTAGCTCCATTGTATTTTTTACAATTCTACCAAGCCCCCTGTTATAACCCATCACAATCCATGTGACAGAGGGTATTAATTTGAGGCAGCGGCAAAAGCTCATGGCACAAGAAAGATCTGTGAGTCCGACAGAAAAACAGGTCTCAGATGATTCTGGATACTATTCAGAAACTGTGCTTCCTTTCATTTATCACTTGAGCTTCATGGCCGCCACAGCCTTCTTTGTTATGCATGTTCAGGTGACATTAAAGCCCAGAATTTGGCAATTCAATTTCCAGTCATATAAGTATGTCATGTCACTGTTATTGTCTTAGCTTGTTTATCTACAGCTGAATGTGAGTAAAAAAAAATTCAAATTTGCAATTTTTAGTCCCATTTTGTTTGTAATGCTGTAATACTGTGCAGGTCGCTACTCGGTTCTTGTCTGCTAGCCCACCTCTCTACTGGTTTGCCTCTTACCTGATGACTTCAGCTGGGCATAGTCGGATATGGGCACACTTGGTCTGGGCATATGCTGCTTCCTATATCCTCCTTGGAAGTCTGCTCTTTTCAAACTTCTATCCATTCACTTGAAATTGTAATTGAGATTTGAGGCCACCTTGGAATTTTTGGATTATCAAAATTTTGCAACATTTTATATGACAGTTATAGAAATTAATGGCTACTACTTTACAAGTTACAGACTTACAGGACATTGATATAAATCCAAACATCATTGTTCAACATATATTTACATGTAGCATTTTGAGCATGCGGTTACTTATTTTATTTATGTTTTAATGTGGTATTGCTGTATCTGTTATATGCTTAATTGCTTATATAATCATATTCACCATTATTTTTCTGCGTGCATCACATAATCCTTACATCTTAAAATGTGAGGATATGAGATAACTGTTCAAAGAACAGTTCTCAATCCTCATTGGTCCAATCCTTAAAGTGAACAGCAATTTCATTGTTCACGTCACATGCTTTGCGCGTGCTCTTCTTTTCCCTTCAATCTATCTCAAGTCTCAACACTCATCTTTCTCTCTCCTCAATTATCACTACTTCTCAACTCTTCCTACTTCCCATCATCCTCATCAGTCATCATCCCATCATCCATCTTCATCATCTATTAATCTCTGCGACCCTTGCACCTTGGAGAGTTACCGGCTGCCGGCGGGATTTGGTTATAAGCCCTTAGATTTAAACCTCCTTGTAGTGGATTCACTCACGGGTTCATGCATCATCTTCTCCTTTTCTAATATATGTTGTTGAGATTTAACCTGTTTTAGTTAGCGGATTTGCTTCTAGGTTTATGGTTTTGTTACTCCTTGCGACCCTTAGATCCTTGGAAAGTCATTTGCTTAGGTTTATGGTTTTTAAAAACATCATTGACAGAATTGTTTTTTTTGTTTTAAATCAGTTTTTGATTCTGTGTTTATGAGTTCGATTTTCTTTATGATTTATATGGAGGCTTGGTTCGATCTTGTTAGTTTCATATTTTTGAATTAGGGTTTACAATTGTCTGAATGCGATTAGGTTTTCGAATATTGTTGGTGATACGATTTTTTGGACTTTGAATTCGATTGTTGGGGTTGAATTAGGGTGAATACGATTAGGGTTTTGAATTATTGAGTGTTGAATTCGATCTTTGGAGTTGAATTAGGGTTTCGAATGCTTCAGTTGAAATCCCAGCCTTTTCTAATATATGTGTTGAGATTTAACCTGTTTTGTTTGATTTTGGTTAATTATTAGATTACGGTTTGGAACTTTTCTGTGGTGTGTATGTTTTTCAAGGGTCGATTGTGTAGTCGGGGGGGGGGGGGGGAGTTTGAATTAAATTGTTTGTAGAAGGGTGTGGGGATTTATTTGTTGATTGTTAAAAGGTTTAATCTTTGGTTGATGTTAATTTCATTGTTGATGTTGGTAGTGCAAAAAACTGCAGGTGCGTTTGGTGTGCATTTAATTTGGCAATCTAATTTAATGTAATATTTTTTTGGATATTACTTAAAAAAAATTTGTTTAAATGTTGATGCAATTGTTTTCAGATTGTTACTGTAATACCCATAATCAGGTTGTCGGGAATTTGCTGCGAGCCGTGTTCAGTGTGTGGGAATGCATGTTGACTGATGCTGTATAAATATTTTAAAGGATAATCACAAGCTGGAATCTCAGGAGGAGGAGCTCAATAGGCTTGAAAGGCAGACATGAAAGGTTGTTGGAAAAACGTTAGGCTGATCGATTATGTATGAGGATAAAAGGATCTAGCTTTGATACCAGCGGAAACAGGTACTAATTAATATGTTTTAGAGCATTAAGAAATTGATAATTTTTACTACTGAGTGTGCTTTAATACTGCTAGGAAAGTTAGACATAGTAACAATGCTTTCTTGACATCAGGATAAATTATTTTACATAGGTAGCGATTATTGAGAAATTGATAGTTTGATGAGCTATGTGATTTTTTCTATTTTTCATAAACTGATGATGGATTGTTTAATTATTTCACAGTTTTGGTGTTTTCAGGTTGACATTAAGTGGTAAATTAGTATAATTAGTACCTATTACAAGTATGGTTTTGACTTTTGAGTTACGATTGTGAGTTTCAGTTTTGGTGTGATTTAAGGGGTTTCCGTAGATAGTTAGAATTCCTTACGAATTGTTGTTAAAAAAAAAAAAAGGAGCTCCTTTCAAATTGGGTATAATTGACACCGACACTAATCTTGTTTGTTTCATGCTATTGATTTTGTAGGCTGGTGGTAACAGCAAATTACATATCCAGGTTCGAATTTCCCAAATTTAAAAAAAAAAAAACTGATTTAATTTATTTGAATTAATATTATTTTTCTAGCTGTAATTAGTGAAAATATTTTCTTTTGATCATGCCCCTTTTTTTTTTTTTATTAAACCATTAATTGCTTCAACAATGGCTGCTTTGATCTCGGTTATTTCGATATTCATGGAAGTCTCATGGGTGTGATATTCCAAGGTCCCTATTTTTCCATGCTTCATTTTTATTTAAGAAATTTGTAAACTATATAATAAAAGTTTTAATCCTGGTGTTGATTTGGCTTTTGAGTTTTATGTTTTGATTGGAGTTTTATTACATGATATTATGAATTATGATGGAAAGAAGATGTTAGAGCTTTTAAGAGATAAAAGAATGTCATTTACAGAATCATTAGTTTAGTTTCAAGGGTTTTAGTATTCATTTTTCATTTTCAGTTAAAGGTTTGGGTTTGCCTATTTGATCTGATTAATTTTGGTGGGTAATTAGAGTTGTTTTTTGATTGCATATAATTGATGAAGCTTGTGATTGCGTAATTTCTCATTTCTCAGTGGTTTCTTATCTTTTGTTTGACCTTTTTTTATGATTATAATTTAGGCTTCTTTGCAAATAATTGGTTTTTGTGAATAATTATAATTAGGATTAGATTTTAATCTTTTGATTTCAGAAGTTTAATTAGGGTTAAGGTTTTGTGTTCATATTGTGTAATTGAGGCAATGAATGAGTAATTGGGGGTTAGAAAGAGGGTGGGTGGGGCAGGGGCGTATGGTTAGGAGCATGGATGGAGGTTGTGATTGAGTGGGGGGGGGATGAGCGTCTTCTCCCATTGGAACTACAGAATCTATTCCATGTAATGGCCTTGCTTGCATATTTGTTTTATTCAGTCTTAACATGTCTTAGATTATATATAAGATTTTCTCTATATTTAATTTGATAAAAACATTTTTTGCAGCAGAAGGCTACATTCGAGGCAGGTCTTACAATATCAAGCTTGATGATCAAGTTCTGCTCAAATTCTTTCCAAAGAAGTCTGATTCAAATTATTATTTCAGTGATATGGTAAATTTTTATGTTATTGTTGTGGGGTTTGTATTTGTTTCACATTTCCGAAGAATCTTTGACACTTTTGTTTCAGATTGGGGGGACCCTTACCTTTTTTCATGAAGAAGGAACAAGGAGGTGCCTTGAGGTGAACTATCTATTCTTCCAAAATATTATTGCAAAATGTGACTGATAAATTTCTGTGATACTGTAGTGTCAATATTGTAATGGCCTAATGGGCATGCTATCATAATTTATGAGGTTCTATTGTTTTCTGGGTCTCAATCACCTTGGAGATTTCGGAAACTATAAATCGACGTTTTGTTCATCCATCTCGAAGGAACTCTCCTACACTTACAAAGGTGACTTTTTGTTTCTTAGACACTGCTTAATAGGACAAGCCAACATTGATTTTATTTTTCTTTTCCCAGTGTGTTTGTTGATTCTTGAGTTTAAAAGTTGGAACGGGATGGTTTACTTTTATTATTGTATGTGTTACATATGATGGATGGATTTGAAACTCTCCTCATATCTATGGGTGTCCACAATTCATTCTCTTGCTATTTGAAGTGGTTATGTTTATAACTAATCTCTAATTTTTTATTTTTATTTTATTTTATTTTTTCCCTGAGAGCAAAGTTTTGTTGTTGTGCATGCAAAGATTTGGCTAACCTAATAAGTGAGGGTTATATGTGAGTGTGAAATAAATAACAAAGGTTTATTGTTGTGCACGTTCCATGTAACTACTAATATGACAAGAGTTTATTGCTTTTCTGTTTTGTGGTAAAAATACTTGTAGGTTCACTGTGATCATCATGAAGCTGTTGCTGACATGGTGCAAACAAGCTTCCTCTTTTATGTGCCCATGGATGGGCCAATGTCTTTTTCAACACCTCATGTATCTGTTGAATGAACTCTGCGCTTCGAATTATTTACCACCCCTAGCAATGTTGACTGGAGTAGGTAGGTTGTTCTGATTTTTTTCAGCCTATATTACCTTGAAAAAATTGGAATGACTACTCAATTGATTGGATAAACTGTTACTATTTGCCTCTTGGGACTCACTTGCTGATAGGCAAGGCTGTTGGCATTTTCCTTTGATACTTGAGCATGAAAATATAGGAGCAATAGGACATGTCTCTTGATTTAATGTGGAAGAGTTAGTGAATGCATTGGGGTTCTTATTTGAGTTACTGCTCATTTATTTATTGCCTTTTTTNATGTATTGCCTTTTTTTGATTTATTGGGTAAGCAATACCTTGTGATAGGAGTGTGGAAAGAAAAATTCTGTTTAAGACAATCATTTATCCAAAAATTGATCCACAACTATGTTGGCAGTGATGAACTGATGGGCCATCAACCTATTACAGCTGTACAATTATTGTAAACTGGGTAGTAAAGAAGATCATATGTCCATTGACTCTTTGAGCTATCAATTTGATCCTACTTTTCATGCCTGTCCTTTCACATGGAGAAGAATTGAAGATAACACAACTGATAATATGATAGTACATATGCTCTAATAATAAAGTTTCTTGGGTTGAGTAATTTTTTCTTTGAACCGGATGTGACCTCAACTATTCATTTGGTGGAGTGAAATTTGGTTTAAATTTATTAGATTTTGGGTTTTGTTTATGTTGCTTGTGATTTTTTCGTTTTGTTTTGTTATGAATCATTAGTTATGGAAAGTTAAATTTTGTGATTTTTGATCCGTGATTGCTGAAATGTAATATGTGAGATGATTTACACGCTTGTTGTGAAGAATTGTGATTTTGGTGTTTGACAGGTTGTATTTGTGATGGAAATTCAGTTTGTTTTTTGCTTCTTACACTTCCTACTTTTTTCATATGTAATATTTTAGCCAAACCTGGTCTTTTCATTTGCTTTGTGAGATCCTTGTACTGTGTCTCTGTTGCGATTAATGATGGTGATAGTTGTATTTTAATGTTGTGATTTTTTCTGGGTGGTGGTAGCTGCTGGTGGTTGTTGGTTAATGTTGTTACTGGTTCATGAATTCAACCACCACTATTACAATGTATGTTTAATGGTGGTGGTGGTGGTATAACTGGTATTGAGTAACTTAAATATTGGAAGAGTGTTTATTTAGGGAGGGAGAGGAAGAAAGAGTAGATAGGGGTTCTTTGGGGAGGGAGAGGGGGAAAGTGAAGGTAAGGGTAGTTTGGGGTGGGAGAGAGAGGGGAAGAAAGAGTAGTGGAGGATGCAAAGGTTGTGGGTTTTGGCGGAGAGGCTTGGGATGAGGATGTTACCATGGTGTGTTGGTGACTACGGTTAAGTAACGACCACCACTACTACTAAAGCAACATCATATCGAACTTAGGATAACTAATCCATGGTATGTTGGTGAGGGAATTGAAGCAAGGAGTGAGGAGAGGGGGGGTGGGAGGGGGGGGGGGTGGAGGGAGAACTTGGTGTACCTCAAAGGAGGTTTAGCGAGATTAAGAGATGTACTATGACCGAGATCCGGAGGATACTGTTTTGGGTGTACATAAATGACGCTTCTGGGTGCCTCCAAAAGGAAGCGGGTTTCTAAGGATTTCCAATCGAGGTCTTTTTATCAAGCATTTTTACTTGGTTATGGATTTCCATATAGTTTTGCTGTCAAATTTCAGGGTTTTATAATACTTTTGTTTTATGCTGTATAGCTTTTAAAACTGTCTTGGTATGTGAGTTACGACCATAGAAGCTTTGAGTTCATGAGAATTGGATTAAACTATAGCAGGTTTTGTAACAGGCTTGGTTTAGTAGCTGAACTATTTGATCATTAATTATGTACTGGTGCTAAAAATATACTCTTTCTAGGTATTTCTCTATCTGAATATTTAGGAAATATTATAGGTAGTAATAAAGAATAATTATCAAAGTTACTGAAGGTTTATATTCAAATATTTCTTATTAGTTTGGAGTGATGTTGTTGGCTTATAAAGGTGAAGCTGCAAATCGGTTTTAACACAATTCAACTCATTTTTCCTGAACTCACAAAGCCCTGAACACATAGAGAAGTGGGAAGATTGTGGATTTGGGGGCCTGTAGCTCTCCAGTGCAGGCTGGCTGTTATTAAAATTTGTTTTATTATTGCAGTTTGGAGATGAGGAGGTCAATAAGTCTATTCAGTTATTTCTTTAATTTAGAGGTAAGAAAATGTATAAGTAGACTGAGTTTGACCTCTTTGATTGAGTCTTGAAGATCTGAAGTTTTTGTGTTATTTTGATACTATGATCTACTAAAAGGTCATTAATTTGTGGTTTTATGTAGTTTTATGTGAAACTGAACAAATTGGTATGTGCATATATGTTTAAAACACAATAATTTGTTCAATTAAAGTTGATTTAATTTTTTGATTTATTGAAAACTGCTTGCTTACCTCTTTTGTATGGTTTATCTGTTACAATAAATTGAATTGCAGTAGTAGCTTTTTAATAGTTGGTCTTGGTAAGTCTACGTCTCTTTGTTGTGTTGCTTTTGGCTATTCAATAGGCGAGATAAGGAAAAGGTATGATTTATACACTTTTCTTTGTTCATTGTTTTTTCCATATTTATTGGGGTTTTCTTCTAGATAATATCACTTGGTCTGACTTAATTCAGTCAGGATATTAATTTGCTTAATTGGCTTTTATTTGACGGGTTATATCTGGTATATAAAAGTAATAAGACAACCTCAACTTACCATTCCTGTCCTTTCCTTCTTTTTTTGTTATACTAATTGTGCAGGTTTTCTCTATGAAAATGTCTTCCATGGCTGCATGTATGCTTGCACTTAGTTATGCCTAGCAGTGGCATGTGAAGGTAAATCAACTGGGTAAGTGTTATCTACCATGTAATTTCTATTGAGGTCAAATATTTGTACCCTCAAACCTAATGCCATTTTGATTTGATTTCCTCTTTTTTTTTTTCATCATGATTTACTTCCATTTAAATGCAAGCTGTTACTATGGTTTGTTTTTATAAGTATGGTGGCATTAATAATCACTAAATTAATTAGGAAAGGCTTAAAAGGTTTCCGATCTGGTGAATTTAATTTTTAGTAAACATGAAATTATTGAACTATACTATGTTTGAATTTAATTGCAAATTCCTTGCTACAGTTTGAGGTTAAATAATCAAGTTTTTAGTGTCATGACTTATTACTTATATTGCTTATGTATTTGTTGCTTTTGCATGAATGCTAGGAAATATATACACTATTGTAGCGTGAGCAAGAAAAGTGATGTTGCCATTCCTTTGAAGAAAAAAGATTTAATCAAGTTATGGCGGAGGATGACTGCATGAAAGCTGAACTCTTCATTTTCATTAGTCTTGTTTTTGTTTGGTTATGACTATTGGTTAGGTTCAATTGATGTTAAGGCTCTTATGTTGTGGTTACGACTATTATTTAGGTTCAATTGATGTTAAGGCTCCTATGTTATTTTCTTTGTTTCTCTATTGTAGAATCGAGATGGATTCAAAGCCTTGATACGATATTGTACTATTAATCTATTATTTTCAGAATTTAAACTAGGAACCAAAAACATTAACTAAAATTCATAAGAATCGAAGCATGATAACCGCAAGCATTGATATTTTGGAGCACCGCGCGCTCATGAAGAAGAACAAGCTGAACTCTGTGGGGTTGTCATATTGTATATGTATTGGCCCATTCCTGACTATAGTTAATAATATACATAACTATTAAACAAACCAATAATTAGTATACATCATATTATCAATGTAATACCAAATTAGAATCATGTGTATTACTAAAATTAACTATATATCCATTACACTCGAATTATACCGAAAACCGTCGACTATGAATCGTATAAACCTAAACATTATAATCACGAACATATATATTTTGGGGCGTCGTGCACATTGCGCACGGTGTCACAACTAGTTTGATGATAATACACATTGCAGGCTGATAATCCTAATATGGACTCAGTCAAAGGCTTGCTGCTTGTAAAAAGAGATGACCGATATGTGTAATGGCATTTGGTCGTCATTGTCATGTAAAAACAACGTATTTTGGGAGTGGGTGTGTAAAATTGTGAAATCACTTATTTAATCTTTTGGAGCAGCAAAGTGGCCATGTCATGGATTGTCATCTTACACAATTGCCATTTTCTTCATTTGGTTGGCTTTTCTCTATGATATGGTTACTTTCTACTGATTTTGGATCCATAAGAAAGATTAATCTGTCATTCTAGTGGGTTCTGTTAAAACTTGAAACCAATAGATACTTGAAATGAGTGTATATATTGAGAATTGTACTAAAAATTTACAGTCAATTCCGTGCAAAGTATATAAGTTGTTGGTTTGTTGGGACCAAAATTTTATAGGGTCATTTTGCTTTTTATGAAATCAAATTTTTAGGAATCATTTTGGCACATAAGTACATAAGTTTTCAAATTCAAAATTCATCATTTTATTTCTATTCAATTCAACTTAAATAAGTTCAACAGAACATAGCTTACTCGTTATTGATCATAACATGTTTTATGGTGAAACTAGTATAAGGATCTCCTAAAACCGAAAGGAAAACTTGAACTACTTGAGTTATCATTTACTCTCACTTTCATTTATTATTTAATTTCATTAATACAAATGCATTCTAAATAATGTAGATGCGTTATGTGGCATAACATTATGCTATGTTTTTATTTTCTAAAAATGATTGAAACAAGATTTGAATGCAAGACATTATTTACGAAATAATTGATCTTACAACTCAATTAATTATTATTATTACGTTAAGTGTCACCATATATTATAATATATATAAATGTTCCAAAAGATAGAACTTCATTTTTATTAGCAAATTGGCAAATTTTTATTTTGAAAAATATCGCTGAAAGTGAACAAAATCGTGAAAGGATAATCTCAATTAGAGAAATTAAGAGGCTTTACTAGATATTAGTACTGTTGCCTTTTTTTTTTTTTTTTTCTTGTTAGTAATTTTTGATTAGGTTTCCTCCCGCTGAGGCACTACATTACCACCGTTCGACTTCCAATAATAACCGTCAGATTCTTCAATTTTCGATATTTAAAGGTAATTTTATCATAACACGCTAATTTTTCACTTCAATTTCCATTGTTATTGCTCTCTAACTATAATTATAAGTTGCAATTATAGCTATTAGAAACACAGTTATTTAGCTAGGGTTTAAACTTTAGAGAGGACATTTGTTTACTCAATTTCTTTGTGATAGTTGATGTAAGTCTATCGGAAATTATGTGGAGTTTGGGCTTTGGTATTTCAATTCAGTTTGGTCTCATGAATATTGGAGTTTCTGTGTGATTTTTGATTATTTTCAATCAATGTAAGGTTTGATTTAAGCTTGTGAATGAAAATGAAGGATATGTCTTAAATCGCTTTATTCTAGATCAACTTGAATCTTGAATTTAATATCCCCTCCCGTAGCTCTTGTGGTTGTCAGAAATGATGTCGGTGTTGTTATGTTTGGATTGTTCGTTGGCGGTGTTGGTTCTCATAATGTATGAATTGATTCTGTTTTGGTCTTGCACCGATCATTCTTGCCTTGGTTTACAATGTATTTAGGGGTAATCATTACCATTTCCAAGTGTTGGATATATGATTTAGTAAGGAGTTTCCGTTCTAATTTGTTTGCCAAGTGTTTTAAGTAACATTACCATTTCTAAGGGTTTATCATCCAATCTTTTAATCCTTGTCAAATTAGTCCGGTACATTTATGATGATCAATTATAGACACCACCCCCTTAGTCGAAAGTCGAAACCTTCAAGATTATAGTTTACATACATTTTAACCTAGTTCATGCACTTTGATTTGAGTTCTTATTGTAATGAATGTCTTTGTTTTCTTAAAATTGTAGCATGCATTAATATCTTCAAGGAATAGCGGAAGCAAGTTTTGAGTGTTCAACACACGATGAGTGCAAAGCTTGACCCTACGTCATCAACCACTTCCACTAGAGTCTCTATGTTCAAGGGAAAGGCAGGTTTTGTTATACCCAAAAACAAATTTTCTGGTTCACTAGTTCCTATTTTCAAAGGTGCTAAAAAGTCCGAGAGCAATGATGCTGCCGTTGATGAGAGTAACAAGCAGTCACAAAGGAAGACAAAGTGGGGCTCTGATCTTACTCAGGATACTTCTGTGAAGAAGGGAAGAGCTTTAGCTTATCAGGTATGACCGTACGAATTTTTGCTTTCATTAGCTTCTCTCATTCTGGTACCAGTTTTCATCATTTTATGTTTTCATCTGGCGTCTGGATATTAGGCAAAAGCAAAACAGAGGTTTAATATGAAATTAATTGAATGATCAACTAATGAAATCCTCTTGTGGAATTCCGTCCACATTTTCCATTTGACTCTCTTCACGTGTTAAAATTTTTTCAAATTTTTTAATATCCTTGAATTGCTCGGAAGATGTTTATCTATTCAAAGATGTAATGAGCATAAATCCCAAGATTTAGAGATGGTTTGAAGCCATTATAGCACCAGGTTGTTGAATCGAAGGGACTCTAAAAGCTGATGCAACATGGGTTTCTATCTTCACCTGGTGCTATAAAAGTCCATCTCTTCCTTGTGACTGCTCACATAGAAGCTTCCCATTCCAGGTGCCATTAAGTGATATTACTGCCTCTGGTGGTAAAATTTTGGGCAGACTCGAGTGGATCAAATTACACAACAGCTGAAATCAGGATCTTTGAGAAGTGACAGTGAAAACTCAAAATCAGCTAGAGATTTACCAGATACTGAGCTTCCAACTTTGAATATTGAATTCGAGGTACATTTGAAATACACAAATGGAATTCTTATTATTGTAATCTTCTTTTTTTTTTTTTTTTTTTTGCTGTGGTGCATATTATTTACTTTAACCCAATTGACTCTATATTTGTATAGAAACTGCAAAGTCTAGAACTTGAAAGGCGAGAAGCTATAGGTACGTTACTGTTTGACTGTCATTGTCAGTTATTTACCATTTCTTCCATCAACAGCTTAGATTTCAGATCATTTGCGATCTGCAGGGGAGATACTGAAGTTGAATCCAAATTATAAGGTCCCATTTGATTATCAACCTGTCGTGAGGGAAGCTATAGTTCCTATACCTGTATGACTTCTTCTGTGTATTCATTTATGTTATGAACTGCCTTGTCTTCTATCATTTTATTAGCAATTTATAAACTTCAAGTAATCCACTGCTATCCATTCATGCTAATATTGAATTACAATAATAAGAATTCCATTTGTGTATTTCAATGTACCTCGAATTCAATATTCAAAGTTGGAAGCTCAGTATCTGGTAAATCTCTAGCTGATTTTGAGTTTTCACTGTCACTTCTCAAAGACCTGATTTCAGCTGTTGTGTAATTTGATCCACTCGATTCGCGCCCAAAATTTACCACCAGAGGCAGTAATATCACTTAATGGCACCTGGAATGGGAAGCTTCAATGTGAGCAGTCACAAGAAGAGATGGACTTTTATAGCACAAGTGTGAAGATAGAAACCCATGTTGCATCAGCTTTAGATCCCTTCGATTCAACAACCTGGTGCATAATGGCTTCAACCATCTCTAAATCTTGGGATTTATGCTCATTACATCTTTGAATAGATAACATCTTCCGAGCAATTCAACGATATTAAAAATTTGAAAAAAATTTTAACACGTGAAGAGAGTCAAATGGAAAATGTGGACGATTCCACAAGAGGATTTCATTAGTTGATCATTCAATTATTCATATTAAACCTCTGTGTTTGCTTTGCCTAATATCCAGACGCCAGATGAAAACATAAAATGATGAAAACTGGTACCATAAATAGAGAAAGCTAATGAAAGCAAAAATTCGTACGGTCATACCTGATAAGCTAAAGCTCTTCCCTTCTTCACAGAAGTATCCTGAGTAAGATCAGAGCCCCACTTTGTCTTCCTTTGTGACTGCTTGTTACTCTCATCAACGGAGCATCATTGCTCTCGGACTTTTTAGCCCCTTTGAAAATAGGAACTAGTGAACCAGAAATTTTTTTTTGGGTATAACAAAACCTGCCTTTCCCTTGAACATGAGACTCTAGTGGAAGGGTTGATGACAGTGAGGTCAACTTTGCACTCATCGTGTGTTGAACACTCAAACTTGCTTCCGCTATCCTTGAAATATTATGCATGCTACAATTTTAAGAAAACAAAGACATTCATACAATAAGACTCAAATCAAGTGCATGACTAGGTTAAAATGTATTGTAACATAATCTTGAAGGTTTCGATTTCGACTAAGGGGGTGGTGTCTATAATTGTCATCATAAATGTACCGGACTAATTTGACAAGGATTAAAAGATGGGGATGATAAAACCCTTAGAAAGGTGTAATGTTACTTAAAACACTTGGCAAACAAATTAGAACGGAAACTCCTTACTAAATCATACATCCCAACACTTGGAAATGGTAATGATTACCCCAAATACATTGTAAACCAGGCAAGAATGATCGTGCAAGACCAAAACAGAATCAATTCATACATTATGAGAACCAACACCCGCCAACGAACAATCCAAACATAACAACACCGACATCATTCTGACAACCACAGACTACGAGGGGATATTAAATTCAAGATTCAAGTTGATCTAGAATAAAGCGATTTAAGACATATCCTTCATTTCATTCACAACTTAAATCAAACCTTACATTGATTGAAAATAATCAAAAATCACACAGAAACTTCAATATTCATGAGACCAAACTGAATTGAAATACCAAAGCCCAAACTCCACATAATTTCCGATAGACTTACATCAACTACACAAAGAAATGAGTAAACAAATATCCTCTCTAAGTTTAAACCCTAGCTAAATAACTCTGTGTTTCTAATAGCTATAATTGCAACTTATAATTATAGTTAGAGAGCAATAACAATGGAAATTGAAGTGAAAAATTAGCGTGTTACGATAAAATTACCTTTAAATATCGAAATTGAAGAATCTGACGGTTATTATTGGAAGTCGAACGGTGGTAATGTATGCCTCAGCGGAGGAAACCTAATCAAAAATTACTAACAAGAAAAAAAAAAAAAAAAAAAAAAGGCAACAACTAATACTAGTAAAGCCTCTTAATTTCTCTAATTGAGATTATCCTTTCATCGATTTGTTTTCACTTTCAGCGATATTTTCAAAATAAATTGCCAATTTGCTAATAAAAATGAAGTTCTATCTTTTGGAACATTTATATATATTATAATATATTTACACTTACGTAATAATATAATTAATTGAGTTGTAAGATCAATTATTTCGTAAATAATGTCTTGCATTCAAATCTTGTTTCAATCATTTTTAGAAAATAAAAACATAGCATAATGTTATGCCACATAACCATCTACATTATTTAGAATGCATTTGTTAATGAAATTAAATAATAAATGAAAGTGAGAGTAATGATAATCTCAGTAGTTCAAGTTTTCCTTTCGGTTTTAGGAGATCCTTAACTAGTTTCATCATTCACCATAAAACATGTTTATGATCAATAACGAGTAAGCTATGCTCTGTTGAACTTATTTAAGTTGATTGAATAGAATAAAATGATGAATTTTGAATTTGAAAACTTATGTACTTATGTGCCAAAATGATTCCTAAAAATTTGATTTCATAAAGCAAAATGACCTATAAAATTTTGGTCCCAACAAACCAACAACTTATATACTTGCACGGATTGACTGTAATTTTAGTACAATTCTCAATATATACACTCATTCAAGTATCTATTGGTTTCAATTTTTAACAGAACCCTAGAATGACATATTAACTTTCTTATGGATCCAAAATCAGTAAAAGTAACCATATCATAGAGAAAAGAGCAACCAAATGAAGAAAATGGCAATTGTGTAAGATGACAATCCATGACATGGCCACTTTGCTGCTCCAAAAGATTAAATAGTGATTTCACAATTTTACAACACCCACTCCCAAAATACTTGTTTTTACATGACAATGACGACCAATGCCATTACACATATCGTTCATCTCTTTTTACAAGCAGCAAGGCCTTGACTGAGTCCATATTAGGATTATCAGCCTGCAATGTGTATTATCACAAACTAGGTTTGACACCGTGCGCAATGTGCACGACGCCCCAAAATATATATGTTCGTGATTATATGTTTAGGTTTATACGATTCATAGTCGACGGTTTTCGGTATTATCGAGTGTAAGGGATATATGTTATTTTAGTAATACACATGATTCTAATTGGGTATTACATTGATAATATGATGTATACTAATTATTGGTTGTGTTAATAGTTATGTATATTATTAACTATAGTCAGGAATGGGCCAATACATATACAATATGACACCCCACAGAGTTCAGCTTGTTCTTCTCTCATGAGCGCGCGGTGCTCCAAAATATCAATCTTCGGTTTCATGCTTCGATTCTTATGATTTTAGTTAATGTTTTTGGTTCCTAGTTTAAATTCTGAAATAAATATTAATAGTACAATATCGTATCAAGGCTTGAATCCATCTCGATTCTACAATAGATAAACAAAGAAAATAACATAGGACCTTAACATCAATTGAACCTAAATAATAGTCGTAACCACAACATAAGAGCCTTAACATCAATTGAACCTAACCAATAGTCATAACCAAACAAACAAGACTAATGAAAATGAAGAGTTCAGCTTTCATGCAGTCATCCTCCGCCATAACTTGATTAAATCTTTTTTCTTCAAAGGAATGGCAACATCACTTTTCTTGCTCACGCTACAATAGTGTATATATTTCCTAGCATTCATGCAAAAGCAACAAATACATAAGCAATATAAGTAATAAGTCATGACACTAAAAACTTGATTTTTAACCTCAAACTGTAGCAAGGAATTTGCAATTAAATTCAAACATAGTATAGTTCAATAATCATGTTTACTAAAAATTAAATTCACCAATCGGAAACCTTTTAAGCCTTTCCTAATTAATTAGTGATTATTAATGCCACCATACTTATAAAAACAAACATAGTAAAGCTTGCATTTATGGAAGTAAATCATGATGAAAAAAAAGGGGAAATCAAATCAAAATGGCATTAGGTTTGAGGGTACAAATATTTGACCTCATAGAAATTACATGGTAGAAACACTTACCCAGTTGATTTACCTTCACATGCCACTGCTAGGCATACTAAGTGCAAGCATACATGCAGCCATGGAAGACATTTTCATAGAGAAAACCTGCACAATTAGTATAACAAAAAAAGAAGGAAGACAGATGGTAAGTTGAGGTTGTCTTATTACTTTTATATACCAAGATATAACCCCGTCAAATAAAAGCCAATTAAGCAAATTAATATCCTGACTGAATTAAGTCAGACCAAGTGATTATCTAGAAGAAAACCCCAATAAATATGGAAAAAACAATGAACAAAGAAAGTGTATAAATCATACCTTTTCCTTATCTCGCCTATTGAATAGCCAAACAACACAACAAAGAGACGTAGACTTACCAAGACCAACTATAAAAAGCTACTACTGCAATTCAATTTATTGGTACAGATAAACCATACAAAGAGGTCAAGCAGTTTTCAATAAATCAAAAAATTAAATCAACTTTAATTGAACAAATTATTGTGTTTTAAACATATATGCACATACCAATTTGTTCAGTTTCCATAAAACTACATAAAACCACAAATTAATGACCTTTAGTAATCATAGTATCAAAATAACACAAAACTTTCAGATCTTCAAGACTCAATCAAGAGGTCAAACTCAGTCTACTTATACATTTTCTTACCTCTAATTAAAGAAATAACGGAATAGACTTATTGACCTCCCACTCCAAACGCAATAATAAAACAAATTTTAATAACAGCCACGCCTGCACTGGAGAGCTACAGGCCCCAAATCCACAATCTTCCCACTTCTCTATGTGTTCAGGGCTTTGTGAGTTCAGGAAAAATGAGTTGAATTGTGTTAAAACCGATTTGCAGCTTCACCTTTATAAGCCAACAACATCACTCCAAACTAATAAGAAATATTTGAATATAAACCTTCATAACTTTGATAATTATTCTTTATTACTACCTATATATTTCCTAAATATCAGATAGAGAATACCTAGAAAGAGTATATTTTTAGCACCAGTACATAATTAATGATCAAATAGTTCAGCTACTAAACCAGCCTGTTACAAAACCTGCTATAGTTTAATCCAATCATGAACTCAAGCTTCTATGGTCGTAACTCACATACCAAGACGTTTTAAAGCTATACAGCATAAAACAAAAGTATTATAAACCCTGAAATTTGACAGCAAAACTATATGGAAATCCATAACCAAGTAAAAAATGCTTGATAAAAAGACCTCGATTGGAAATCCAGAAACCCGCTTCCTTTTGGAGGCACCCAGAAGCGTCATTTATGTACACCCAAACAGTATCCTCCGGATCTCGTCATAGTACATCTTTAATCTCGCTAAACTCCTTTGTGAGGTACACCAAGTTCTCCCCTCCCCCCCCCCCCCCCCCACCCCCCTCTCCTCACTCTTGCTTCAATTCCCTCACCAACATACCATGGATTAGTTATCCTAAGTTCGATATATGGTGCTTTAGTAGTAGTGGTGGTCGTTACTTATAACCGTAGTCACCAAACACCCATGGTAACATACCTCATCCCAAGCCTCTCCGCCAAAACCACAACCTTTGCATCCTCCACTACTACTCTTTCTTCCCTCTCTCTCCCACCCAAACTACCCTTACCTTCAACTTTCCCCCTCTCCCTCCCCAAAGAACCCTATCTACACTTTTCTTTCTCTCTCCCCCCTAAATAAACACTCTTCCAATATTTAAGTTACTCAATACCAGTTATAACCACCACCACAACATTAAACACTATTGTATAGTGGTGGTTGAATTCATGAAACCAGTAACAACATAACCACAACCACCAGCAGCTACACCCACCCAAAAAAATACACAACATTAAATACAACTATCACATCATTAATCGCAACAGAGACACAGTAACAAGGATCTACAAAGCAAATGAAAAAGACCAGGTTTGGCTAAAATATTACATATGAAAAAAGTAGGAAGTGTAAAGAAGCAAACAAACAAACTGAATTCCATCACAAATACAACCTGTCAAACAAAATCACAATTCTTCACAACAAGCGTGTAAATCATCTGCACATATTACATTTCAGCAATCACGGATCAAAAATCACAAAATTTAACTTTCCATAACTAATGTTCATAACAAAACAAAACGAAAAAAATCACAAGCAAATAACAAAACCAAAACTAATAATTTAAACCGAATTTCACTCCACCAAAGAAATAGTTGAGGTCACATCGGTTCAAAGAAAAAATTACTCAACCCAAGAAACTTTATTATTAGAGCATATGTACTATATATTATCAGTTGTGTATCTTCAATTCTTCTCCATGTGAAAGGACAGGGCATGAAAAGTAGGATCAACTGATAGCTCAAAGAGTCAATGGACATATTGATCTTCTTACTACCCAGTTTACAATAATTGGTACAGCTGTAATAGGTTGATGGCCCATCAGTTCATCATCGCCAACATAGTTGTGGATCAATTTTTGGATAAATGATTGTCTTAAACAGAATTTTTCTTTTCCACACTCCTAATCCAAAGTATTGCTTACCCAATAAATAAAAAAAAGGCAATAAATAAATGAGCAGTAGAACTAAATAGAACCCCAATGCATTCACTAACTCTTCCACTTAAATCAAGAGGACATGTCCTATTGCTCCTATATTTCATTCATGCTCAAGTATCAAAGGAAAATGCCAACAGCTTGCCTATCAGCAAGTGAGTCCCAAGAGGCAAATAGTAACAGTTTATCCAATCAATTGAGTAGTTCATTCCAATTTTTGTCAAGGTAATAATAGGCTGAAAAAAATCAGAACAACCTACCTACTCCAGTCAACATTGCTAGGGGTGGAAATAATTCGAAGCCGCAGAGTTCATTACAGATACATGAGGTGTTGAAAAAGAACATTGGCCCATCCATGGGCACCTAAAAGAGGAAGCTGTGTTGCACCATGTCAGCAACAGCTTCATGATGATCACAGTGAACCTACAAGTATTTTTTACCACAAAACAGAAAAGCAATAAACTCTTGTCATATTAGTAGTTACATGGACACGTGCACAACAATAACCTTTGCTATTTATTTCACACTCACATATAACCCTCACTTATAGGTTAGCCAAAATCTTTGCATGCACAACAACAAACTTTGCTCTCAGCGGAAAAAATAAATAAATAAATAAAAATAAAAAATTAGAGATTTGAGTTATAAACATAACCACTTCAAATAGCAAGAGAATGAATTGTGGACACCCATAGATATGAGGAGAGTTTCAATCCATCCATCATATGTAACACATACAATAATAAAAGTAACACCATCCCGTTCCAACTTTAAAACTCAAGAATCAAAAAACACACTGGGAAAAAAAACTCAAATCAAGTGGCTGTCCTTTAAGCAGTGTTAGAAACAAAAAGTCACCTTGTAAGTGTAGGAGAGTTCCTTCGAGATGGATGAAACAAAACGTCGATTTCTAGTTTCTCGAAATCTCCAAGGTGATGAGACCCAGAAAACAGAATAGAACTCATTAATTATGATACCTCCCATTAGGGCATTACAATATTGACAACTCAGTATACAGAAATTATCAGTCACATTTTGCAATAATATTTTGGAAGAATAGATAGTTCACCTCAAGGCACCTCCTTGTTCCTTCTTCATGAAAAAGGTAAGGGTTCCCCCCAATCTGAAACAAAAGTTGTCAAAGATCTTCGGAAATGTGAACAACTACAAACCACCACACAACAAGAAAATTTACCATATCACTGAATAATAATTTGAATCAGGACCTTGGTAATTGGAGAGAATTTGAGCAGAAGACTTGTCATCAAGCTTGAATTTGTACGACCTGCCGCGAAGGTAGCCGTTCTGTGACAAAAAATGTTTTTATCATATAAATATAGAGAAAATCTTATACTAATCTAAGACATGTTAACGACTGAATAAAACAATATACAAGCAATGCCATTTTAACATGGAATAGATTTGTATTCCAAGGGGAGAAGACGCCATCCCCGCCCCACCTCAATATCACACCCCAGTCCATGTCCTAAACATACGCCCCTGCCCCCACCCCCCACTCTTTCTAACCCCCAATTCTCATTCATTGCCTCAATTACACAATATGAACAACACAAACCCTTAACCCGCAAATTAAACTTCTGAAATCAAAAGATTAAAAAAACTCAATCCTAATTATAATTATTAAACAAAAACCAATTATTGCAAAGAAGCCTAAAATTATAATCTAAAAAAAGGTCAAACAAAAGAAAGAAACAAACCACTGAGAATGAGAAATTACTCAATACAAGCTTCATCAATGTATATGCAATCAAAAACAAACCCTCATTACCCACACAAATATAAGATCAATAGCGCACACCCAAACCTTTAACGAAAAGGGAAAATGAATACTAAAACCCTTGAACTAAACTAATGATTAGCTGTAAATGACATTTTTATCTCTTAAAAGCTCTAAATCTTCTTTCCCATCATAATTATAATATCATGTAAAAAAACTCCAAATCCAAAAACATAAAACTCAAAAGCCAAACCAACACCAGATTAAAACTTTTATATATAGGTTTACAAATTTCTTAATAACAAATGAAGCATGGAAAAATAGGGACCTTGTAATATCACACCCATGAAGACTTCCATTGATATCGAAAAACCAGATCAAAGCAGCCATTGTTGAAGCAATTACTGGTTTAATAAAAAAAAAAAAAGGGGCTGACAAAGAAAATATTTTCACTAATTTACAGCTCAGAAAAATAATATTAATTCAAAATAAATAAATCAGTTTTTTTTGTTTTTAAATTGGGAAATTCGACCTGGATATGTAATTTGCTGTGTTACCACACCAGCCGACAAAATCAATAGCATTGAAACAAACCAGATAGTTTCGGTGTCAATTATACCCAATTTGAAAGGAGCTCCTTTTTTTTTTTAACAACAAATTCGTAAGGACATTCTAAAGATGCTACGGAACCCTAAATCACACCAAAACTGAAACTCACAATCGGAACTCAAATCCAAACCATAACTGTAATAGGTACAATTATACCTAATTTACACACTTAATGTCAACCTTAAAACACCAAAACTGGACATAATAAACAATCCTACATCAGTATGATAAAATAGAAAAAACATCACATAGCTCATCAAACTATCAATTTTCTCAATAACGCACCTATGTAAAATAATTTATCATGCTTATGTCAGAAAAAGCATTGTTTACTATGTCTAACTTTCTAGACCAGTATTAAAGCAACATCTCGTAGTACAATATCAATTTCTAATGTCTAAACATATTAATAGTACCCGTTTCCTGTTTCGCTGGTATCAAAGCTTATATCCGTTATCCTTCATACATAATCGATCAGCCTAACTTTTTCAACAAACTTTCATGTCTCCGGCCTTCAATTCCTTTGAGCTCCTCCTCCGTGAGATCCAGCTTGTGATTACTCCTTTAAAATCTTTATACAGCATCATCAACATCAATCCCAAACACCTGAACAACGGCCTCGCGCAAATTCCCGTACAACCGATAATGGGTATTACAGTACAATCTGAAAACATTGCATCACATTAAAACAAATTTTTGATAAGTAATAGCCAAAAAAAATCGTACATTAAAATTAGATTATCCAATAATGCACACCAATCGCAGCAATGCAGTTTTTTTTGCACTACCAACACAACAAGAAATTACACATCAACCCCGATTAAAACCTTTAACAATCAACAAATAATACCCACACAAACGGACCTAAAACAATTTAATTCAAACTCCCCCCCCCCCCCACCAACCGGACAACAAATGAAGCCCTTGAAAAACACTACACACCACAGAAAAAGTCGCAAACCCGTAAATTAATATTACCAAAATCAAACACAAAACAGTGTGCAATCTCAACAACATATCTTAGAAAAGGCTGGGATTGCACAGGAACATTCGAACCCTAATTCAACGCCAAAGTAATCGAATTCAACACTCATAATTCAAAACCTATCGTATTCACCCTATTTCAAACCCCAACAATCGAAGCAAAGTCCAAAAAATCGTATCCAACCAAACAAATATTCAAAACTACATCGCAGTACAGAATCAATTGTACACAACCCTAATTCAAAAAATAATTAAACTAACAGACGAATCAACCAACCTACATAAATATTAAAGAAAATCGAAACTCATAAACCAGAAATCAAAAACTGATTTAAAAAAAAAAAAAACAAATTCTGTCAATGATGTTTTTAAAAACCATAAACAAGCAAAAGACTTTCAAGGATCTAAGGGTCGCAAGGAGTAACAAAACCAGCAACCTAAAGGCAATCGCTAACTAAAAACAGGTTAACATCTCAAACATATATTAGAAAAGGGAGAAGATGATGCAATGAACCCGTTGAGTGATCAAACAAGGAGGTTTAAATCTAAGGCGTATAACCAAATACCCAGCCGGCAGCCGGTAACTCTCCAAGGTTGCAAGGGTCGCGGAATCCAAGATTTAATAGATGATGAGAGGATGATGGATGATGACTGATGATGAGATGGGAAGTGAGGAAGAGTTGAAGAATGTGTGATGAATTGAGGAGAGAAGATGAGTTTGAGACTTGGATAGATTGAAGGAAAAGAAGAGCATCACGCGCAGCTGTGACGTGAACAATGAAATTGCCTGTTCACTTTAAGGATTGGACAATGAGGATTGAAAACTGTTTCTGTTGAACAGTTATCTCATATCCTCACATTTTAAGATGTAAGGATTTTGTGATGCACGCAGAAACATAATGGGAATATGATTATAGAACAATTAAGAATATACACAGATACAGCAATAACCACATTTTAAAAAAATAATAAAATGTAACCGCATGCTCAAAATGCTACACTGTATGATATGTTGAACAATGATGTTTGATTATATCAATGTCCGTAAGTCCTGTACCTGTAAAGTAGTAGCTTAGCCATTAAGATCATATAAAATGTTGCAAAATTTTGATAATC
>PYUH01000151.1:1422817-1444246 GCA_016808085.1 Suaeda aralocaspica
TTTTTTTTTTTTTTTTTTTTGCTGTGGTGCATATTATTTACTTTAACCCAATTGACTCTATATTTGTATAGAAACTGCAAAGTCTAGAACTTGAAAGGCGAGAAGCTATAGGTACGTTACTGTTTGACTGTCATTGTCAGTTATTTACCATTTCTTCCATCAACAGCTTAGATTTCAGATCATTTGCGATCTGCAGGGGAGATACTGAAGTTGAATCCAAATTATAAGGTCCCATTTGATTATCAACCTGTCGTGAGGGAAGCTATAGTTCCTATACCTGTATGACTTCTTCTGTGTATTCATTTATGTTATGAACTGCCTTGTCTTCTATCATTTTATTAGCAATTTATAAACTTCAAGTAATCCACTGCTATCCATTCATGCTAATATAGTGAACCCTCTCTTCATATTAGTCTTGCTTGCCTATCATGTTTTCTGGCAAGCAGAACTGCAGAAATCCCTAATAAAACTTTGTATATATACTGTGGTTGTAGGTAAAAGAACATCCTCCAGACTTCAACTTTCTTGGCCTGGTATATGGTTCTGACGGAGGAACCCAGAAAAGATTGGAAAAGGTTAGCACTTTGATGTAACTGCATTTGACCTTTAGTTCTCATTAGCCAACTTGTATATATGTATTCTGCTTCAAATTTTGTTGAATATTGCTTAATTTGATACATCCTTCATCTAATTATAAATGAATCTAGGAAACTGGAACCAGAATACAAGTTTGTGGCACAAAGTCAGAGACCCAAGAGAAGGTGATATTTCTGGTTACGCTCAAATTTCACGTTAAAGTCATGTTATATATTTCTATAGTTGTATCTGCATTGTACTTGAAAGCCTCTTAAAATCTTTCTCCATTCTCTTTTTTGTCATTTGCCTGTATTCAGGTTGAAATTACTGCTTCTGACGGAAACGAGTTTATAAGCTCCTGTGATGAAGTATATGTTCGAATATCATCTGACACTTATGAAAAAGTTGATGCTGCAGCTGCCTTGATTGAAATGCTATTTAGTTCAGTATCAGTAAGTTCCCAAATCCCAAATGACCTTATTGTTTTCAATGTTCTTGTTCCAAGTTATCTCATTTCTGTTCTATCTGAATAAGCCTCAGAGCCTGCATGTTAGATTGGATTCTCATGTCATAATGGCTTCTCAGGTAAAACCTACTGCCTTAGCATCCGGAGATAATGCTAAAGCCCTCAGCGGAGGTCAGGATGCAGCTACGACTCCTGCAATTGGTACCGCTATGGTTAACCAGGATCTGCAAGCTGGTGCAGTACCCCTTTCAACTTCTTCACAAGACCCTTTTCAGCCATACCCTAGTTCATGGTTGCCAGCAGGTCAATCTAATTCACCTGCTGCAGTTGCACCTATTTCAAGTTCTATGGCTTTCCCATTCAATCCCTCATTCACTCGTCCATATCTTGGACCTGGGCCCCCTACTCCTTATGGATTTGGCGCATCTCACCAAAACACAGCATCTCCGATGCCAAGGCTACCCTCATCAACACCACTTATGTCGGGAACTTTTTTGTCACCGTCATATCCTTTAGGGCAAGCTGGTCCTGTGAGGAATCTCTCTACTGCTACATCCCCGTCTCCATTAACAGGCCATCAACCAACATCGGCAGGTTCTCCTAGGACCCCCTATCCACAACTAGCCGAAAGAACATTCATTCCGCGCACCCCTCCTGGATGGGTAATGCCTCCTAGTGGCTCCCCTCTATCACTTTCTTCCGGCGGTTTTCCTACTATTGGTTCATCACAGGGATCTATGACATCTCAACCAATTGTTGGTTCACCAACTCCTCAGTTCCGCTCCCCTCAATTAGGACCTGTTTCAGCAATGTCATTTGGGCATTCTCAAATGCGGCCTTCCTCACCCATGTCTACGCAGACTGTTGCACATGCACCACAAGGACACCTACTAAATCCATCCTCAAATAGCCCATTAAGACCAACACACAATTCTCTTCCTCTATCCTCTGCAGCTCATGTACCAAGTTTCACTCCCCTGAACCACATGGGTCCAACTGCTCCAGGCTCAACACTGCCACGTTCTGGCGACTTCACTTTCCAGCCTCATCGACCTCAAGGTGCCCCATCACAGTCTCACCCTGGACCAGGTTTGCATTTTGCATCTCAAAGGCCTGCTCCATCTTCATTGCCTCATGCACCTCAAGGGCCATCATTTCGTCCAGCGTTGCAAAACACTATGCCACAAACTGTGAGACAAAATTTCCCAGGGCCACCAATTGGCAACCAAATGGGTCCACTTCGTGGCCAATATGGGCCTCCGAGCCCAAATTCTCACATGGGTCCTAGACACCTTGGTTCAGTATCTCAAGTTACAAATTCTGGTGGTCCGTTCCCACCCAGAGTAGGACATTCAGTTCCATATCAGCAAAGCTATTCTGCACCTCCTTTGAACAGGCCAGGAGGCAATATTTCTGCAAATCTGCACCCAAGCTCATCTGGCAGAGCACAAGTGTATGATCCTTTTTCTCCCACTTCTAATTCAGCAGCTCAGCCTCAGGGGAACAACATTGGGATTGCAAACAAGCAGGATACAGATCCTGAATATGAGGATCTGATGGCTTCTGTTGGGGTCAAATAGTTCATCTTAGTCTGAGCCTGAGTTTTTAGTTCTTACTGTATGGGGTTCCAGAGTAGGAACCCTATTAAATGACAGCTGTAGGGTTGTACAATTACTCATCTGCTGTAATGCACTCTGTAGTAATGTTGGAGATTTTGTTTAAGACCTTGTTTGCATTTGCTAGTTAGTTTTCTGTTCTCTTACTAATTCCTATTGGTGGTAATGGTGGTCAAATTTGCTTTAATACAATACCTGAACATTTGTCTAACAGAAGTTTCGTTTATTTTGGGATTGTAAGCTTTGTTTAGTTGCTATGGAATTTACCTCCTCAAAAATGTATCGGAAAAATTTGACTCTGGTTTGATGCTATATTTCTTGTACTGTTTTTATCTTAAGCAGATGTGGTTTTGATCCAACAGTTGAGAATGAAAATTGCACTTCTTACCAGCTTTCTCTGAATACGGATATAAGTATATAACATATTAACATCCATGGGTGGCTATCCTTAGGGATGCTCAGCAAGCTAACTATATAGATAATCGTCAAATTGTTGGGGATGTGCACAGTAAAATCTCTCTATTTTAGGACATTTGTTCTCTGGATTCCAGCCTTTGAAACTAAGCAAGCAAAACAAGTCTATATAGATGCAACCAACAAGCTCTTTTCAATATACTTAACTGTTGATCATGGATACAAGTTTTGAGTAGCAAAAACAAACTATGCAGAGTGTCAATATTTACAAAGTTTAGTCGACAAATTGATGAACAAACTCAAACAGAAGGGCTAGATCTGAGCACTTTTTCAAGTTTCTCAGCTTTGGCATAATCCCTCTCAGTCAGAAACCCAGCAGGAAATGGTGTGATCTCAACAATGAGATGTGGAGTTGGGAGCTCATCAAAGAGGGCTCTAACATTGTTGCAGCATACACTTTCTCCATGCGCACTCTCTCTTCTGATTTGGCAACCCTACATCACAAAAAAAAAAAAAAAAATCAAGGTATTAAGACTGACCAGAACATTTGAGCGTGCATACAATTGTGACCAAAACATGATTGTGATGGTAATACCTTGTGGGACGAAGCATCTACAAAGTGATCATCTTCAGAGAGTAAGGATGCAATGGCTTTAAGAAGGCGTTGCCCTTCTAGCTTAGAAGGTATCCTATAGTTCCTCCTCAATGTTCCCTTGGTCGTTGGATGCCATTTGCTTACCAACTTCCTCTTGTCAGCCGATTCTTTGTCTATGAAATTGAAAATAAACTCAATTAAACCCATGAAATCAAATATAATCAGATACAAATGCAAATGCAGGTCAGGAAAAACCCTAAAGAATCACTATAAAATAGTATCATATTACATTATTCAAATGAATGGAAATAACTTGCGAGCTGACATCAAATAAGCTCAACATTTTAAAGAATAAGATCATGAGACAAGAGACAAACTTTCCATAGGAAAGTGCCATATATATATATATATATATATATAAGCCCATATTGAGGATAGTTGTATTAAGAATTTAGATGGTTGAGAATGTCAGCTGATATTATGAAATGCAAACACATTGTGGTGTACCATGGGTTCAAAGCTTTGGTAGTGTGAATAATATGGATATAGTTGAAAGATAGAAACATGTTTGATGATAGAAAGGCCAACAGTAATTTATACAAAGTAAACATTCAACAAACAACTGCTATTGCAACACTATGCAATTGTGTTAGGAGTCCTAATTAAAACAAGATAACTTTGTATAACAGCATAATTTAAAAAGAAACAAAAAAAAAAAAACCTGGATTCTTTTGAAACTTTTCCAACCATTTGGAGAACCCTAAATCAGCATCATCATCTTGATTGATTTCAATCCCTGTCCCTGATTATATTATTTTTTTTATTAAAAAATAAATAAAATAAAGGCAGAAAAATATACAATCAAACAGAAAAAAAAAAAAGAAAAAGAAAAAAGAAAAAAGAACCAGAAAGAATAGGATTGGATTGAGATCCAGCAAAGCCAGCCTTCAAAAGAGCATAAAATCCACAAAGTCTACCAGCCCATAATATAGGATTGTCAATCAAAGATGCACATATTGCTACTCCTCCTCCTCCTCCATTCATGTTTTTACAGTAACATTTTGAATTCACAAATTGTTTCAACCGAAATCTAGGAACAAGGGACTTGGGAAGCAAGCTGCTGTGATTCAATGATGATGGAATTTTTGTAAACCTTGTGTTCAATGAATATGAATATGCCATCTTTTTTTCTTCTTCTCAATTGTAATTGTAATTGTAATTGAATTGATTTTGAGATGCCTCACTAACTTAACTCACTGAACTCATGGTGTATCATAAGTGGGCCTCCAATATACTGGATAAGGGATGTGATCAATATGTAGTGTACCACCTACTATTATCTTTGTCTCCACTTTGCATCCGGAAATTCTAAATTTAGTTATAAATTTATTAATTATATAATATTGATAAACAATCTATATAAAGGGTTATGCAAGAAATGTGAAGGTCTACGCTACTTTGCAAATAATTATCTGATATATTTTCCTAATTTTATCAATATGATAAGTTAAAGGTTTAGTCTTATATGCAACAGGCCATACAATCATCAAATGGTGCGGCCAACTCCGAAATTTAGTGTTTTTAGAAAAATTGTCGTCGCCAACTCGCCATTGTCGTTTCTCTCTCTTCCATGTTCTTCGTCCTTCTCCATTTCGTCTTCTTCTTTCTTATTATTCTTTTCTTCTACCTTTTTATGCGAACTCAAGTAGCAATTTCTAGTTTGTGTATCAATTTAGCAACTAAAACTGAATCAGTACCAATTTTAGCGTCTCAAATTTCATCGCTTTTTACGTATAATTCAACT
This sequence comes from Suaeda aralocaspica, assembly GCA_016808085.1. Taxonomy (NCBI): domain Eukaryota; kingdom Viridiplantae; phylum Streptophyta; class Magnoliopsida; order Caryophyllales; family Amaranthaceae; genus Suaeda; species Suaeda aralocaspica. The sequence continues at coordinate 1,428,289 of PYUH01000151.1, forward strand.
TTTTGATACAAATTCTTGAGTTTATTATAGAATTAAGATTCTTAGAGTATTTGAATTTTTAAAAGTAACATTTTTCTTAAATTTTTAAATCCTATATCCATATTCTAACAAAGTAACTCATTTTATTGAAGTAAGTAACCTTTGCATGTGAGATTAGAATAAGTAACCTTCATTATTCTGATAAGTAACCACAATAATACTAACAAATAACCTCAGTAATATTACTAATAGTAACCATAAGGTTTCCAAAAAGTAACCACTATTGTTCATATAAGTAACCACAATATCAACAACAAGTAAATCACAATTATCAATAAGTAACCATAACTCTTCTAAAAAGTAACATCAATTTAATAAGTAGCTAAGTATCCAGATAAGTAACCACAATGTTACCAACAAGTAACCTCGGTACTATTATTAATAGGTAACCATAACACTTATAAAATGTAACCGTTCTTGTAATTAACCACAATTATAAATAAGTAACCATAACTCTTCTAAAAAGTAATTATTGTTGTTCAATTATGTAACCACAATGTTGATAACAATTAAGTTGATCAACTTAATAAGTAGCTAATAAGTAACCATGCATAATGTTAGTAGTGATTTAGTGATTAATATGAGTATTACTAATGAGTAACCATAACTTATTATCTAGTAATTATTATACTATTAATTATTAACCATCAATATTTAACAAAGTAACCTAGCTATAAGTAAGTAACACTCATTTCAAATAGGAAAAATTCACAAAAATAATCCCAACTATTGGCCGTCTCCTAATAAAAGACCAAACTTTGGAAAATCCAAAATTGGACCAAACTTTGTGCATGATTGTCTTTTTTTGGACCTTTTTACGAGTGACTTGTTTAACTGGTAAGCTTAATTGTGTAATTTCTGTTTTTCTTTGTTTTGGTTGGGTTTAGGTATTCTTTACTAGTTGACCATTTCAGTTGTTTAATCTATTCAATTCAATTGACTCTCTTGTTTTTTTTTTCTCTTCTAAATTTTTGGCTTCTTGTACACGCTTCACTTTTTTACACAACACCATCATCAATCTGAAGTTCGAAGGAGACAGTGAACAATCAAGGTTAGTCAACTACTTTTGTTTTTGGTCTGTACTTGAATTGAATTGTTGTGTTTGGGGAATTATATTAATTTCATTGCAAAAAATAAAAAGTTTTGGGTTTAGATTAGGTTTGTTGATGTTTGCTTTTAATTGTTGTTGTTGTATATTGTGTCAGTTTCGAATTGTTGTTGTTGAATTGTCGAAAATTTTGGGCTTAGTTTTGAATTGTTGTTGTTCTTGTTACCTATATGTCACGGACCGACTATTTATCCCACTCATAGTCCTTATGCATAGGCATAAGGATCCCCAGGGGGAGCTGCTCATGGGCTGTCAAGCAGCACCCTCACCCTTATAGTAGACAGTCTGCAGGATGTAGTAATGCTGTACCATGATACTGGATCTGAAGATGGGCACTACTTTTGGGATGGCCGTGCTATGTTGGTGAAACGAGGTTCATACATGGTGAAGAGGATGTCTACTACGCTTGGAAGAGTATGGAAGGCTCTAGAACCTCATTGTAAGGTCTAGAGTAGTTCAGCACATTCCGGAAGGGTCCGGAACATTGGAGGGTATTCTGGGGAATTCTCACTTGTCCTAAATACACTAGGAATATTGGATATCCTAAAGTTACTAGGAATGTAGGATGTTCTATGTACAGTAGGAAAGTAGGATTTCCTAGGTACAGTAGGGAAGTAGGATGTTCTAAATGTAGTAGGAATGTTAGAATATTCTAGTTATAGTAGGACAGGTGATGTGTATAAATACCTGAGTCATTCAGGAGAAGAAAAGAGGGGAGGAACTTAGAGAGCACAGTATTCACCTTTGTAAACAAGTGTCGCATTTATTAGTGAGCATTAATAAAGTTTAATTCCCTCTACCACTTGTGTGTTTTATTGTGTGTCTTCAGCAACCTCTTCCACATAAACTTAGAGAGGGTGAGTGTGTGGGGATAATTTGAGCACAAGAGGTGCATTACTTGGGGTGAGTGCTAAGGGCTAACGGGATCTGTTCAACGCACTAACACATTGTCTGGGACGAATACTGGGAGCTAGACACAAGGGACGCGTCTTGCTAATTAAGATAATCAGCTTAAGGGGTGAGCTACGCAGACACGAGGAGCGTGTCAAGGGGAAGTCAGACTTGTCACGACGGACTGTTGATCAAGTGTTGCACGGGGTTGATTAGCTTTGAGGGAGTCAAAGTGTCAGCACAATCCAACCCACAGAGACTGAGAGAGATAGAAAGAGTAATATAAGTATTGTATTCAGTTTTCTTCAAAGAAATAAAACTCATATTGAAACTTGTGCTTTCTTTTCTTTTGTTCAAGCTTTCGTTGCATTACTTAGCTATATTACTAAGGAAGGGTTAGCCTTGACTAGCATCCAAGGGGGAGAGTTAGTGAGCAGCGTGGCAAAAGACTAAGGGGAATTAGTCAGCACGTGACAAGTGGTATCAGAGCGGCTACTGTCGTTGGGGGTATTGTCCAAGTGTGTGTTAGCAAGTGAACGAAGTTGAATTAAGAATTGATGGCCAAGGATAAGAGTAGCACTTCAGTACAAGCAATGAAGGCAATGCGCCAGAGGTTACTCAGGCGGCATTTGAGAAGCTGGAGAAACGGGTAGCAAAGGCGGTGGAAAACTCGACCAAAGCAGAGGAGCGATCCACAAGGGTCGAGAGGGGAGCCGCAGAACTATCGATGGTCTAAGGAAGGCGAGATGGATATTGGGCGCGTCAAAGAGCAAATGGACGTTGTTGACACAAGGGTGAAGAGATTGCTATTGAGCGTTCCGCCGAAGCCAACACGCTCGTGAGCCATGTTAGGAAAAGATGGAGAGCGAGATGGCTAAGGTTTGGGAAGAGCTCTCAGCCTTGAGGAAAGAGAATGGACTCCTCAAGGACGAGCTGTTATTGTGCAAAAAGGCTGCAGTAAATGGGGGTGTTACCATCCAGGCCGGGCCAAAGATGGACATTCCCAAACCTTCAAGTACTTAGGGGAAAGGGAAGCTCAGAGAGATGACAATTTCCTTTCGAGTTTGGAGATGGTATTTTGAAGCCATGCACGTGGAGGATGAAACCTCCAAGATCAATACTGCCACTATTACCTCGGGGAGGATGGTATCCTATGGTGGAGAAGCGGGGGAGAGTTGGATATCAAGAAGGGAACTTATTCCATCGACACTTGGGATGAGTTTAAGAAAGACTTCAAGAAGCATTCTACCCAGAGAATGCTCAGAGGTGTCTATGACGAAGCTACGTGAGTTGAAAGCACACTAGCCACATTAAAGAATATATCAAGACATTCACATCTCTTTGCTTGAAGTCGAAGACATGACAAAGAAGACCCAACTCATCTACTTCAATGGAGGGTTGCCGCATTGGGCTCAACTGGAGGTAAAGAGGAGGAACCCTCAAACACTCGCTGATGCCATTGCTATTGCAGAGTCCTGACAGAGTTCAGGGGTCCTAAGAAGGATGCAGGAGTAGTGGTGACAAGGAGGATGGTGGGGGAGAGGAGCCCGCCCAAACGAACGAAGGGAGGCAATGGGGGCAACAAGTTTGAGAAAGAACAACAATCGAAAGGAGGAGTTCAGATCAACTCAAGACCAACCAACGGGGATGCTTCATATGTGGAGGGCCACATTGGGCAAGGGAATGCCCAACGAAGCAAAGGTTGAGTGCCCTAGTTGCCAACTTGGAGGAGTCGTCTCAAGAGGAGATAAGGTGTGGGGCAATGCGCATGGAGGAGAGAGCCACGCTAGCCAACATGAGACTCCTCAATACTTCAAGGGTCGTGGATAGAGAGCCAACTGAACAGGCAGACACGACAAAACAAGGGACAAGCATCAAGCAAGGGGGCTTAATGGCGATCCAAGGGGAGATGAATGGCGTTGGGACCAGGATGCTTGTGGACACAGGAGCATCACACAACTTCTTGGCATTAAGGGAAGCCAAGGATCTGGGCGTCAAGTTCACCAAGGTTGATGGGGAGTGGAAGGCCATCAACAATAAGTCCGTGCCGGTGTACGGTCGGGCATGGGATGTCCGAGTCCGCTTGGGGAAGTGGACGGGCAAAGTTGATTTCTTAGTCGTCGACATGGAGTCGGAGACAGCCGTGCTAGGAATGGAATTCCTAGACAAGATGAGGCCAGTGGTGTTTGGTGATGGCACGATGACTATCACACACAACGGGGTTCAGCATGTGTTGAGGATCACTAGGACAACGGAGGATTGCCCAAAGATTTCATCAATGCGTGCTACGTGGGCGCTTAGGCCTCAGCGTCAATTGGTTGCTCAAGAAGAGCAGGTCATGGGCAAGCCGAGGGTGAAGCATCCTGACAAGGTCTGTGGGAGGACCAAGGGAGCTGCTCGTGTCCAAGGGACAGAGCATGGTGAGAAACTCGTGTGTAAGCAAGGGGCTTGCACAAACGCGCATGCTCAATGGGAACAAGTGCACAAGGGCTTGTGGCACGTACAAGTTTCCCGACCACATAAGGAACTTGCCCAAAGAGGTGTGGCCAGAGGGGGTTCAAGGTGTGCATCAATGACCTACTCAGGTGTAAGAGGTGACCGAAGAAGGGGCACAACAAGGGTCAGAGTTATGGGCACACAACCCATATACGATACCAAGAGCGACGAGAGATGCATCACACCAGAGCAAGTAACCAAGTCAAGGCATGGAACACGTGGAAAGGAGACGTGGCCTTGACGAGGACGTCAAGGGTTTGAGTGGGGGAGAATGTCACGGACCGACTATTTATCCCACTCATAGTTCTTATGCATAGGCATAAGGATCCCCAGGGGGAGCTGCTCATGGGCTGTCAAGTAGCACCCTCACCCTTATAGTAGACAGTCTGCAGGATGTAGTAATGCTGTACCATGATACTGGATCTGAAGATGGGCACTACTTTTGGGATGGCCGTGCTATGTTGGTGAAACGAGGTTCATACATGGTGAAGAGGATGTCTACTACGCTTGGAAGAGTATGGAAGGCTCTAGAACCTCATTGTAAGGTCTAGAGTAGTTCAGCACATTCCGGAAGGGTCCGGAACATTGGAGGGTATTCTGGGGAATTCTCACTTGTCCTAAATACACTAGGAATATTGGATATCCTAAAGTTACTAGGAATGTAGGATGTTCTATGTACAGTAGGAAAGTAGGATTTCCTAGGTACAGTAGGGAAGTAGGATGTTCTAAATGTAGTAGGAATGTTAGAATATTCTAGTTATAGTAGGACAGGTGATGTGTATAAATACCTGAGTCATTCAGGAGAAGAGAAGAGGGGAGGAACTTAGAGAGCACAGTATTCACCTTTGTAAACAAGTGTCGCATTTATTAGTGAGCATTAATAAAGTTTAATTCCCTCTACCACTTGTGTGTTTTATTGTGTGTTCCTTCCAGCAACCATCTTCCACATAAACTTAGAGAGGGTGAGTGTGTGGGGATAATTTGAGCACAAGAGGTGCATTACTTGGGGTGAGTGCTAAGGGCTAACGGGATCTGTTCAACGCACTAACACATTCGTCTGGGACGAATACTTGGGAGCTAGACACAAGGGACGCGTCTACCTAATAAAGATAATCAGCTTAAGGGGTGAGCTACGCAGACACGAGGAGCGTGTCAAGGGGGAAGTCAGACTTGTTCACGACGGACTGTTGATCAAGTGTGCACGGGGTTGATTAGCTTTGAGGGAGTCAAAGTGTCAGCACAATCCAACCCACAGAGAATGAGAGAGATAGAAAGAGTAATATAAGTATTGTATTCAGTTTTCTCTCAAAGAAATAAAAACTTTCGTTCTGTTTTTTTCTTTTTTTATATAGAAACTTGTGCTTTTCTTATTCTTTGTTCAAGCTTCGTTGCATTAGTAGCTATATCCTAAGGAAGGGTTAGCCTTGACTAGCATCCAAGGGGGAAGTTAGTGAGCAGCGTGGCAAAAGACTAAGGGGAATTAGTCAGCACGTGACAAGTGGTATCAGAGCGGCTACTGTCGTTGGGGTATTGTCCAAGTGTGTTAGCAAGTGAACGAAGTTGAATTAAGAATTCGATGGCCAAGGATAANAGCTTAGTTTTGAATTGTTGTTGTAAAGTGTTTTGTTTTGAATTGTTGGTGTTTAATATTCTGTAATATTATTTTCAGTTTTAATGGAGGATACAGTTTATTTGAAGATGTTGTATGGGGGTTTTTTTGGTGTTGATAATAGGAAGAAGACACGTTACTTTAGTGGGGAGGGGAGGACTTTTAGTGTTGACAGTGATGAGTTGTGTGGTTTCTACCTAAATGAACTAGTTGTTAAATGTGGGGGTTACACTAACATTGAAGCTTTGTATTATCGTGTACCTGGGATGTCATTGGATGAGGGATTAGTGAAGGTTTTTGATGATGGTGAGGTGAGGAAGATGACACAGTTGTGTGTCAAAAATAGGGGTATTGAGATCTATGTGGTCCACAGTGGTAGTCCAGCAGTCCAAACAACACCAAAATACTCACCAAACAAAGGNGACTCCTCAAGGACGAGCTGTTATTGTGCAAAAAGGCTGCAGTAAATGGGGGTGTTACCATCCAGGCCGGGCCAAAGATGGACATTCCCAAACCTTCCAAGTACTTAGGGGAAAGGGATGCTCGAGAGATCGACAATTTCCTTTCGAGTTTGGAGAGGTATTTTGAAGCCATGCACGTGGAGGATGAAACCTCCAAGATCAATACTGCCACTATGTANCAAAAGTCCAAAAAAGAGAGGGTCTTTGCCTAAGTCAAGTACTTCACCTTCTTCAACCTCTTGGCCAGATGCATTTGTGACCTCTGCACCATTTAAAACTGCCTCCTCAAATCCTGGTCTTGTTTTTACTGAACCCATTGAACAGTTGTCTAATATCCCACTAGTAAAAGATGCATTTGTGACATCTCAACCCATTGAAGCTTATTTTCCTTTAAGCCAAGATTCAGACATTCCTCATCCTGTTCCACTACCTATAGTTGAATCTGAACAACTTCAAACACACACAAATGAAACCCAAATACCAGATAAATCATTGAGATCTCATCCCCTTAACCATGATTCCATCTCAAATGGCAACAAACCCCAAAAGAACAAGGCTGCATTTGTTGTGAGTGATGTACCAGATGATTACCAGTGGGAGGATAATAGGGATGATGATGGTGATGTTATTGGTAGGGATGACTGCTTAGATGATTTAGAGAGAGACAGTAGCTCTGATGAAGATTTTGATCCAGGCTTGGATTCAGATGTAGAGGATGATGTTAATGATAATTGGAAGGAGGGATTGGTGGATGAACAATTGTATGTTGAGGAGACTTTAGAGGATGTTCAGTTGGAGGAGGGGTGTGAAACATCTGATGATGAGTTTCACACAGCTAGGCAGAAAGTGAAGGGTTGGAATGAATACATTGTTGATTTGTCAAAGAAGTTGCAGGAAGATGCACAATCTGGAAGGCTTAGTTCTCAAGTGAAATTAAGGGGTAAAAACAGTACAACAGAGGAAGGGGATGATGGTTGGGTGAGTGAATATGATGAATCAGAAGAAGAGATTCACACACCCCACCCCCAGATAATGAAGAAGAAGACAACAGTGGGAGAAATAGAAGTAAGGGGGGACTTAGTTTTGCAAGGTAGTACCAACTTTGAAACATTCAAGTGGAAGATAGGGCAAAGGTTTCCCACTAGGCATGACTTCAGGGAGGCTGTAGCTAAGTATGGGGTATTCCAAGGTAGAAATGTGGGATTTTTGATCAGCAACTCAAAAAGGCAACAGAGGCTTGGTGTTAAGTGTCAAACTGGGTGTCCTTTTAGAATATATGGTAGTTGGGATAGCAGAAGAGGTTGTTTTGTGGCTAAAACATTAAAGGGACAGCACACTTGTGTCAGAAATATGGAGAGGAACACTCAACTCAAATCTGGGTGGATGGCAAAACAGTTCCTTGAAGTGTTCAAATCAAGGGCTCACTGGCCTGCAAAAGAGATCATTGAGTGTATAAGGGTAGCTTACAAGGTATGGTCAAAAGATGTTTTGCTTATAAAGTCAAGTACAGAGCACACAGGTTACTACATGGCTCTATGATGGCACATTACAACAAGCTTGGGTGCTACATAGCTACTTTGAAGGCAACTGGTGAAGCTCATGATGTTGATCTGGTAACAATTGACAAGGGGAGGTCTAAACCACCTGTTTTTCAGAGATTTTATGTGTGTTTTGAAGGTGTAAAGAAAGGATGGGTCAATGGGTGTAGAAAAGTCATAGCTGTTGATGCTTGTTTCCTAAAAACATTTCTTGGGGGACAACTTATGTGTGCCATTGGTAGGGATGGCAATGACCAAATGTACCCAGTTGTTATCCATTCAGCTTTAGCATCTTTTAATTATGTTTAGTTGGTTGATTGATTGATACTGTTTTGTAATTTTTCAACCGTAGAGTATTATTAGTGGAGTGGCCACTATTTTCCCCTCATGTGAGCACAGACACTGTGCTAGACACATCTTTTTCAAATTGGCATATGAAGTTTAGGGGTGATGAGATGAAATTAAAATTTTGGAACATAGTTAAATGTTATAACAAAGCTGATTTCAAAGAAGCTTTAGCTGAACTTAGGGAGAGTGATGAGGAAGCAGCAGATGCCTTTGTTGAGTGNTTGCCTTTGTTGAGTGTGACCCTAAGATTTTTTGTAGAGCTTTCTTGAGTAGTGATGCTAAAGTTGATGTAGTTACAAGCAACATGGCTGAAACATTCAATGGTTATATAGTTTCTGCTAGGAGTAAGCATTTGATTGACATGTTGGAGGAAATAAGAGGGCAGTTAATGCAAAGATTAGTGGTCAAAAATACTGAAATGAAGAAATGGAGTGGTAGTATCTGCCCTAGGATTCAGATTAAGTTAGACAAAAACAAAGATGAAGCCAGACACTGTTTTGTCATGCCTTCAAGTGCCACTTTATTTCAAGTTTCTCATCACCTTGAGAACTTGAATGTGGACTTAGATGCTAGGTCATGCACTTGTAGGTCATGGGATATGACTGGAATCCCTTGTTGTCATTCAATAGCAGCCATTTATTTCTGCAACAAAAATGCAGAAGACTTTGTTGATCCTTGTTACACTAAGGCTGTTTATGCAAGGGCATGTGAATATACAATTCCCCCTTTAGAAAGCCAAAGGTTTTGGCCAGAAGTTGACATGGTTTTAGATCCCCCACCCATTAAGGTTGGTCCTGGAAAGCCTTGGAAAAATAGGATCAAGGCTCCTTATGAGAATCCTAAGAAGCCTGGAAAACTGAACAAACATGGAGTGGAGATGTCCTGCAGTTTTTGCCATCAAAAAGGCCATAACAAAAGGAGTTGTTCCAACAAGGACAGCCAACAACAACCCCCTACTCAGCAAGCCACATCAAGAAAAAGAGGAAGACCAACCTTATCAACTGCCCTATCAAGAGAACCTGAGATGCCACTGTCACAGCAACATCATCAAGTTACAGTTCAACCACAAAGGCTTGGAAGAGGTGGAAGGGTCATCACAAACAGTGGCAGAGGGAGAGGGAGTAGAGGTGGTGCAACATTTAGGGGAGGAGGTGCTACAGGAGCTTCAAGAGGAAGGGGAAGAGGAAGGGGAAGGGGAAGGAACAATCCACCTGTTGGTCTTGGTGTGTACTTTGATTGTCAGGGTAATGCAGTCATAAATGTAAGTGTACTTGTGAGTTTACGGCATTATTATTTGACTTCACATAATTGTTTTTATGTGCTTGTGTGCTTTCCTAATTGTTGTTATGCAGGAGCCTATTGGTTCAGGACCAATGATGATGAGCCAACAGTCAAGTACAGTGACCCAACCAAGTCAAGCATCCACAAGCAATGTGCCTTTGTAATGAAGTTGAAGTGTAACAAGGATGTAATTTGGTAGACTTTGTCAATTTAGTATGTTATTATTCCTTCTGGATTTTGTCAAAACAGTAGGGTGTTAATGTAAGTTTTTGCCTATGAATTCAACTCTAACTCTTTTGCAAGACAATTGTTAAGACTGATGTTAGTTGCTAATGTCAATGTAATGTCACTTATTATCAAGGTATTATCAAGGACAGTCAATGGCCTTGTATCAAGGTATTATCTTAAAGTTTTTCTTACCAATTGTGCAAAACAACAATAACCAATAGGAATGACTTGGTTGGATGACAATTTCAATCCAAAAACATGTACATCAGAAACTTAAAAGGAATTTTTCCATATATTACTGTTAAAACCATTACAACCTACATTCACCTACAAAAGGGTGGAACTAGTTACTACAAAAGTGTCCACCACACACAAAAACAATCATGTTAGAGCACTACTTATCGAAGCAAAAAGTGCTGAACATCAGCACTACACCATACACTACAACACCATCAGTAAATTCACCCCTAATATTGCTACCTTAATCATCAACACTACAACAACCCAAACACTACAACACCATCCCTACTCATGCACTCTTAATCATCAACACAATTGCAAATAACATCCATGACAAAAACAACAAAACCAACAGCTGCTTATCATACTTCACTTGCTCAATAGCCTCAAGCTTCACACAACTCTCAATTGCAAGCTCAGCTACTTCTTCCTCAAGTTTCCAGTTCCTCTCCCTCAGCCTCTTCACTGTATCACCCAAATCACCCTTCTCATACTCCAAACCAGCGATAGTGACGTCTCTTTCAAAAATTTCATGTTGAAGCTCTGCTACCTCATCAGGGTAATCAACCCACTTCAAGAAGTCACAATTAGCCTGACAAACAAAAATAAACCCCAATTGAAATTAAATACAAAAATTAAACCCCAAAAATTTGGGATTTAAAAAGGTAACACATAAACACAAATTGTACAACTGATAACCAAACAAATGTAATTCGCAAAGCAAAACAAAAATTACTTACTTTGTTGTGATCACACCCATAAAACCGTTTGCCAAATGTAGGGCCAGAAACCCAAACAGTACGGAGTTGAGCAATCTCACCATGGAAACATCTGGGACCAGGGATTGAGTTGTTTGATGAACGAGACCTTGAACCAGAAAGGGAAGAAGACGTCATGGTTAACAATGGAAATAAAAAAACAGGTGGAAGATAGAGATAAAGGGAGAAAAAAGATGATAGAAGGAAGAAGAAAGATAAAACAAAGAAAGAAGAGGATGAATATATAAACAAGGTTTTAAGTTGAAGGTCAAAAGTCAAACACTAACTGTTAGAAACATAAACCGGCAAATTAATTGCTTTCACCTAATGTTACAGGTCATTATTTAGTAAGGTCCAAAAAAAGACAATCATGCACAAAGTTTGGTCCAATTTTGGATTTTCCAAAGTTTGGTCTTTTATTAGGAGACGGCCAATAGTTGGGATTATTTTTGTGAATTTTTCCTTTCAAATACATAATTAATAATAATCTCTATATTTCTAATAAGTAACCATCAACCATGATTCAAATAAGTAATTCATACAGTTTAAATAACTGACCATTGCAATTCAAATAAGTAACAAGTTGTTTGAATAAGTGTCGAATGTGAGTAATCATTATTGTTCAAAATAGATAACCATCATTATTTAAATACGTAACTATCGTTAGTATACTAAGTAACCATTGCAGTGAAACCCAAAACAAAAGAACGATTTTTACCTGCATGCTATATCATTATTTGATGGTGCAACCTACCGCACACAAAACACGCCCTAAATCAAAACCCCTTACATTGCATCCTACTACCAACTTACTAACCTTACAAAAAGACTGTATAGTCCTACACAAAGGTCGGTCACTCGCACTATCACTAGTAAAATTAAAACTCTTTCCATCTTTTACTGCACTTCCACACATCTCAGCTAAATACTTGACATGGGCTATTCCTATGAAATTATTGACTTTTCCCATCCTTCTTAGCCATTTTTAATATTAAGTCTAATGTCTTGTTCTCTTCGTCTTATTTTTACTTATTTTCAGCAAAAATAAGTTCAGTTCAGCAAAAATCAGTTTCAATCCTTAATAAATTGTTAATGGTTTCAGCAAAAATAATTTCAGATAAATAAAAATAAGTTCAGTTCAGCAAAAATAAGTTGAGGAGAACAGGGCCTAAGTCTGCACTCTATAGTTACCAGACCCCCGTTGAGCAATAGATTACATCCTTTGCATCTTTGCCCTTTCCCACCTCCTACACAAGGCCAAATGCCTACTTAAGTCCGCCAAACACATGATGCCTAGCTCTTGTAGATGCTTCTTCCAAAATATTTTGACCCTTATGAGAAAAAGGTCATTACATATCCCGGAGCAGGGACGGTTTTGGAGGTTTGCAAGGTGATCGACCGCACAGGCTCCCCAAAATCTAGATGTATGTATATTAGTTTACTATTAAGGCTAATAAGCAAAATTGGAATAATGGTTAGAATCATAGCTTTTAACCTAAGAGTCAAGGGTTCAATTCTTGTAATCAACGAACAAATTATAATATTTTTTGGAACAAACACATTAGCATTTATTACAGTAATTTAATGTCTATCATCACTTAAACTTCTCCCCTTCCCTTTTTTTTCCATTCAATCTCAATTAATTTTTTAAACCGTTATCAATTTTCACTTGTTGAGATGAAATTAATTAGCAAAATCATATTTTCCTCTACAAATTTCGTACATATAAAGCTCTATTTTGTTTCCAAATATTGTGGATTACCTAAATTTTACGGTATATATTGAGTCTAGGGCCCCAATTTGATAAATTGAACATGGCCTCAATATTATTTGGCGATTGTAGCCCTGGCCCTGTCCCGGAGATATCAATACCAACTTTTTAAGTGGTAATAAAGACCTAAAAAAGAAGCATGATTAGGGTCAGTTTACTTCAGCTGAAAACAACTGAACTGAACTGAACTAAATTGAACTGAGCTGAGCTGAACTGAATTGAACTAATTGGAGCTAAACTGAACTGAAAGTTTTTTATGAATGATTAATGAGTAGCAAAATAAAAAAAGAGTTGAACTGAACTGAACTGATTTTAAGTTGAACTAAACATGCCTTTAGTCATTTAGCATCCATCAACTAACATTCAACAATAAAATAATAAATAACATTTGCTTATCCTAATCACCTGACAAAAGTTATACTAGCACTCCATTCTAACTATATATATATGGATTAGGTAATACTCGTACTTAATTAGTTCGGCCTTCTAATTGGACTTAATATATATTTTGGAAGAACTCATGATTGTATAAAATTGGCCTGGATTTGTATAATCATGCATTAGTTCTGCAATAAGATTCTACATACAGGGCATAATGCGTAGAGTCTAAAACTAAGATCCATCCTCACGAAGTAAAGGACTTTGCTTGCACGTATCGGCGACATTAACGAATCACGACTGTTTAAAAAGATTAAAAACACACATTTAATCTTCCGCTCACAATCAATTTAAATGCATCAACAAATATGAAATAGAAGCAATCATGATTTGTATGTGAGTGACTACTGTCTATGACACCTATTGATACGCATATAAATGAACAAAACTTCGAGGGTTTGGGTTTGATTGAAGGTGGAAAACAAGAAGCAACCATGGGGGAGTTAGTGGCTTATGGAGACACAAGGCTTCTTGGGTTGGCTAGGGTGGATTTCTACGTGTGCATGGTGACATGCACAAGCTTATTCACGTAAATATAAAGCAAGTATAGTTAGTAGTTTAGAAGTGTTGAGCTATATGGGTTTTCTTCCCACGTCATTTGATAGGGTTTTACCATATGGTGTTTTGTTATTTTCTTGATTAGTTTATGAGTCAAGGTTGATGGAATCAAGCATGAGAAACACAAAAATGGAGGTTTCTTGAAATAAAGATTGAATCTTGAAGAGGTTCTTGAAGTTCTTGAAATCGCAAGTCCAACAAAAATCAACGAGAAATCAAGCAATGCATATGGCGGGATTTTTGGAAGATTTTTGAAGTTATGGGCAACGTTGTCAACGTGGTTTTTCAAGTTGTTTGACTTGGTCAACTTAGTTTGTTATTTCGGAAATATAGTGGCTAGATTTGATTTGCAAAATATCTAAGATTTAGACTAGAAATCAGATTACAAAATATATGGTGCAAAGATATGTATCCGGTTTTGTTAGGATTTTCTTGTTATCCTAATCTTAGTTTGTTATGCCATATATCTAAGGTAGTTAGGATATGTTTAGATTTCTGAAATATTGTGTGATATGTTTAGCCTATAAATAGGATGTAAAATACATCAATAAAATTCAGATTTGAGAGATTAAACACAAAGTGTTTCCGGTTTTCTTTTGTTTCACGAAGTAAACAAATTTTGAGAGTTTCTTGTGAGAAATTCGATTGAGTGAGTGGTGCTTTTGCTTTATCTCACGTGAGGATAGTTCTTAGGATTTGAGGGTGCTTTGCTTTAATCAAATTCTACTAATTATTCGCCTTAGAAGTTCAGATTTGTGGTGCGTAGCTTTATCAAATTTGAAGTCTAAGTTTCTTTGTGTGAGTGGCGTTTGTCTATAACAAAATTCACATCACCTATCATTAGAGAATAACTTCACACGCTTCATAACCATAGCTAAGGGTGCTTATCGAGCGAGTCGATCATGAGCTAAGGGTTGCTCGACTCGTGTTTGTTAAGTTTCGAGCCGAGTTGAGTTGCTCACGAACGACTCGTTAAAAATACCGGTTTATCTTAGCTTCTGATTTTATAATGATTATATTTTCTTTTCTGTACAAATTTTATTCTTTATATAGTTGAAAAGTTTATTTTGATTCAATGTTAAAGTATTTATCAATTTTGAAGACAAATTAATTGAAAATAATTGTTAATCATGCTCTCTTTGCTAACACTAGATAAATTGCAAAATAGTAGTATCTTATAGAGTTTCGAGCTCATTCGAGCGAGCTCAAGCTAACTCGAGTCGAGTTTTGACCGAGTCAAACTCGAGCTGCTCGCGAGCTACCCAACTCGTTAAGCACCCATGTCCATAACTTAGCTTATATAATAATAATAATAATAATAATAATAATAATAATAATAATAATAATAATAATAATAATAATAATAATAATAATAATAATAATAATAATAATAATGATGATAATAATGCATTAAATTAATAATAATAATAATGCATTAAATTAATTTATCTTTTATTTAGAAACTTTTGGTCAAATTTAATGCATTATTATTATTATTATTATTAGATGACAAAAAAACCAAAATCTAGCTGAAACTAATGATTGAGACCCATGAATAGTTTATATACTACTTGTATATCTATCACATATATACTGATAAGTCATTAGGTTAGAGCTTTCCCTCCCGATTTCAAAACGGGGAAGAAGTTCGCGAGCCTTATAACTTGTAATTTACATATAAATCTGCATACTGGTATCTTGTTGAAAAAGTCAAAGATTCATAAGATAATGGATATACAGTAGAAATCGACGCTTAGAAAAATTAAGCTGTCTAAATTGGAATGCAATTAATCTTAAACAACTTAAAAACGTGAGTTAGTTTAGTATAATTAAGTTAATATATTGTGGCTGGGCTGCTGGATAGCTTGAAACTTGAAAGTTGAAAGTCTACTACTGCATGAAATATTAAGATCTCTAAAGCTTAAAAGACAATCCAACACACATGTTACGAGCATATAATTGACAACTATGCAAAATATATACTCTAAAGTCTAAACGAAGAAGTTGCTTGAGTTTTTGAGCAATATAACTCTAATTATATGCTTGAACATGGGATTCATGTGAACTATACAAACGTTTTATGAGCTATAATAAACAAATAAGACTTTTAAAAGTACTAAGAATCAAAACAAAAAATGAACAAATCAAAGTTGTTTTTTTTTTTTTTTTTTTTTTTTTTTTTTTTTTTTTTTTG
>PYUH01000151.1:1444257-1519246 GCA_016808085.1 Suaeda aralocaspica
TTTTTTTTTTTTTTTTTTTTTTTTTTTTTTCTTTTGGATGAAGTACCTTTGATCATAATTCTAGTGTCAACCATAGAGGCAAGGTCACAAGTTACATCCCTATAATTCTTTTTGCATTTCAACAATAAAAGTAACACATGATACATTTATTGATTATTTTCTTCCCTAATTTAAACTTATTTTAGAACTATACAATAGCTTTCAAATTACAAATACAACCTCCCAAAGCTAAGAGCCAAGAAAAAGACAACAAGAATAAGATATCAAAGTTTGCCTTCTAATTCTTGATTTCTTCCCTCGGCAAACTTTGAATTTCCTTTTCAACCCATCAATAATAATTTTTGATTATACATCAAGCTAATCTCCAAAAAACTATAATTAATTACATTTATTAGGAGCCAGCTTGATATAAACTAAACCGAAAATTCTACTGAATTTAGGCCCAAATTATATAAAAGATGAAGAACAAATTAAAAGACAATATGTTATGTACAGTCTCTAACAAACAAATAAATATTTTAACGAACAAATCCATGATTAATCAATCATCTACCTTTCCATATGATCAATAGCTTTATTATTATTATTAGTATTGACAAAACTCCGAGTTTCAGTGAAATTTCCACCAATCTTCTGCGCTTCAACGTCTTCCTCATGGTCAGACAAAGCCATAGGACTATACTCCAAGTCGTCATCTCCGTCACAAATTAAAATATTCATCAAAAACACATAAAACGATGCCCCAAAGATGGCCAACAGAATCAAGAACCAACTAAACTGAATGTTGACCAAGGCCTTAGCACGGTGGAGTGAGTCTTTGCCGTCGCACCTAACCACTTGGTGGCCTTCTTCATCGTGTATGAAACACCCTTTCCAAATCAAGCTCGGGGTCCACAAAGCAAACCCCATCACCATCATCCAAACACCTTGGTACAATATGCTTAGAGATCTCGTAAACGCGATCACGAAACTTCCTGTTCATTCGTTCGTTAATCACTATATTGAAATTATATATTTCAGTCTCAATACATTATATACTACCTACCTTTTTTATTTCATGTAATTATTAATAATTAATATAGTAGTAGTTTATACTGTTACCGATCTTTCTTACTTTTTGTATACTCCGTATTATATACTACCTCAACCATGTGTTAGCTACAACAAATATTATTTTATATCTTACAAAATATTATTTTGGTTGTAAGTAAATTTTGGTTAGGTACGTACGGTACGTACATAATCATTCATCCTAGTTCACTTATTATATATTACTTTTATCTCATATATGTTATATTAATTGATCTTCGTATACCGTTTACTATTGATGTGATCAAAGAAAATCTTGTACTCGGTACTATATATCCATTCATGTAAGACGGAAAACATAATCAAATAAACCTTGTAATTAATGAAGATATATTAATAGTAAAAAAATAGTAAGCGCATACCTGGATAAACGATGCCAAGGACTGTGGTGGAAAGAGATACGAAGATGACAAGCTGGAGGAGCCAGTGGTACTGGCCCTCAACACCCATATGATCAGTGGAGTGGAGGTGGAAGAGTAGGAATTGCTGCCCAAATGCGAGGGCAGCGATGACTTGAAGGACCTCATATTGAGCGGGGATTTTGGGGGGTACCCATTTGTCAAGGGTGAGGGCGAAGAAAGCATATACAAAGAAGGTTAGAGAAATAGAGGAGTGCTCGAAATTATGGAGGTGGTTCGAAGGGATGGTGCCATCAGTGTCAAAGGGCTGGTGGCGTTCTGGCCCAATAAAGAGCTCCATGGCCACGGAGAGGAAGCACCCTATCATGATCAAGTATAGTTCCAAGCGCCGAAGGTGGCGCAAGTTGGTAGGGAACCATGCTAGGGACCTATAGCAGCTAGGACCTTTCAGAGCTAATAGTCTAAGATGGTTAAAAAGGTGCCAAAATCCAATAACTAAAAACCCGAACCCCGGTGCAACGTGCCCAATTAGGGTGCCCATATTGTTATTTTAGGTAGATTATTAGTGGTGGCTTATTTGTGCTTATATACTAATTGACTTTGTTGATTAAAATAGATATATGGTGATGAGAGAAGAGAAGGATGCATATATGAGAGGTTAAAGAGAAAAAGTGTACTTGAGGTATTTAATAAGAGAGGAGGAGTAATTATAAGGGTTTAAATTAATAAAATTCAAAGGAGTCTAGTCGTCTAGAGAGTTCTTATTGAGAGGAATTGAAAAAAAAAAATGTGAAGGGTTGAAACTTTTGAATTTGACTATTTGAATGAAATTTGATATGTGCATATGTCATGTGAAGGGAAGAGTGTGGGCGTAGGTGGCTTGAGATACAAGCTAGGTTTGGGAGTTGACTACCAAATTGAACTTTAATATTATGATCTAACCTTATCATTCTTTTACGAGTCTTAGCAGCTAGCTTTCTAGAAATCAAACCAACCAAATGAAATAAAAGTAAAACGTAACCTTTTCTTCTCTAAAATTTTCCCTTGTCTTCACACAACTGACAACTGTATGTTATTGCATAGTTTTGAATGGATTGTAGACTAACATAGCAACATTTAGTTATTATTTGTGAGATATAAAAATGTTACAACTAATAAAAAACGGAGGTAGTAAATAAAAAGGTAATTACTTTTTATTTTAAGTTACTACTTATGGGCAATAGGCTACTGAGTCATGATAGGCGCATAATTGTTATGTATACATAACATTATTATTTTTTCATTTTTTTGTCGATGCTATTTTGATATGGTATTAAAAAGCAGTGATATGATGTAGTAAATTAATGATATGATGATATAAATCCAGCGTGATATGATATATATCATTGATGATATGATGTTAATATATAAACAATTGTGATATGATGTACAATGGCTCTGTTCTCTTCACGGGATTACAATCCCGATCTATTCCATTGCAATCCATTCCATTCCCGGGTCATCCATTCTAATCTATTCTAATCCCGGCAATCCATTCTAATCCATTCTAATCCCGACAATATATTCTTGAAAATTTAAATCTTAATTAAAATTAAATTCTTAATTAAACTCTTGAAAATTTAAATCTTGACGACACAATAATGTTCATAACAAATTTGTTTTTTTTTTTTTTACTGCATTCTTGTTACATAATAATTTACTGTAGATACAATATCTTTACAAGTAGATAAAGAAGTGCTTCAATTATCCTCGTATATTTCTTCCTCCTCTATGTCATCATCATCTTGGAACCTCATATTTCCAGCACACACATCTTGCCATTTTTCATCTGCAATATTTGCACGAATGTCTCGCATTAACATTGTTCGTATCGGATTAGTGAAATCTAAATCAGCTACACGTTCAATATTTTGGGGACCATGAGAAATTGGAATCCCTAACTTGTCTAATCGAATGAAATTATGTAAAGTGCATGTTGCCACAATTATAGCTAATTGATACGTTTCTTCCATTTGTGGCATCATTCTTAAAATTTTCCACCTTTTTTTCAATACTCCAAAAATTCTTTCAACTGCATTGCGTGATGACGAATGTCGGTAATTAAAATTCACCGTACTAATATAGTCTTTTTCACCGTACACTTTTTTTAATTGAACTGAATTAAAATCAATTGATTGGAGCTAAACTGACCTGGATTGATTAGAGCCGAATCGAATCGATCTGAAATTAAGCTGAAATCAACAGACAATTTTTTTTATTTGGAAATAATAATAATAATAATAATAATAATAATAATAATAATAATAATAATAATAATAACAATGTTAAAAAATAATTACCATTGTTACAAAATATTAATAACTAATGATAATAATAATCCCGGCAATCCATTCTAATCCATTCTAATCCCGGCAATCCATTCTAATCCATTCCGATCCCGGCAATCCATTCTAATCTCATTCATTCCATTCCATTCCATTCCAATGCAATCCATTCCATTCCATTCTAGCTAAATCCCGTGAATAGAACAGAGCCTATATTTATGATAAGATGTTATATACATGGATTTAATAAAAAAAAAAAAAAAAAAAAAATGACNAAAAAAAAAAAAAAAAAAGCAATGGCCACATGTGGTGGGCCTACAAAAGTCACAAAATGACAAAAACGAATATGTTATGTACTACATAGTACATACTACGTAACAGTTATGCATATATAATTTCTCATAAGCTACTAGCCTATTACATAGTACTCCTATTACTTTATAGTCATATATTAATGTGATGTGTCGTGCTAATTTTATTACACCAATTAGGTAATGTTTTGTAATCACTACAATAAAATAGGCTATTTTCGACGGAATTTTTCCGTCAATACTATACCCTAATTCCGTTGCATAACCTGTTTTTGATGAAATTTCGTCGAAAACATGTCGTCAGAATTTTCTATGTTGCAAATTTTTTTAATAGAAGAACAATTTTTCGAGAGAAAATTCTGTCGCAAATTATTTGTGAGGGAATTTTCCCTCACAAAGTTTTGTTTTGTAACTAAAATTCTCCCCCAACAAACTGCGCAAATTTGTTAGGGAAAATTCCCTTATAAATTTCTTTTGCAACGACAAATTCCATCAGTAATTTTATTCCGAAATTCTTATAAAACAACTTACGATGAACATTTCCGTCGGAATTTTGCAATTTTTTTTCCTTTTTTTTGGGATTGAAGATAAAACTGATTTTTATTGTAATTAGTACCTGTAAACCTGTATATTCCATAATTATTTACATTCCGTTGCAACGATCACATAAACTCTCAATAATATGATTTCAAGCATTTCAAATCCTATATATACCAAATGATATAATAATAAATTATGCCCAACAAATAGTATAATATACTGCATAACAAATTTAAGAATAATAATAACAGCGTACAACGAACCAGGCGCTAATACAATAGATCTTACACATGCAAGCTAACTAAACAGGGGTGCCTTGACCTGCGCCACTACCCGAGCCACCACTGGGGTCCCTACGATGACTCTGGAAAGGAGAACAACTGTCGGTGCCGAATCCATGAATCCGACTCATAATCTCCTCCATATGCTCTCTATTTCTCCTCTCCATTGCGGCTATCTCCGCCTGCATCTCAGCTCGTATCTCAGTCCTGACCTCCTCGCACAGCTCCTCCCGCAGCTGGGTCCTCACATTCTCTATCCTCCTGTCAAAATGATCTTGCATTTGAGAAAGAACAGAGAATGTGTACTGTTGTGACGATCCATGTCGCCCTGACGAGCCGTAATACACCTCAGCACCACTACCAAGACCCTTGACCCGACCTTTCTTGCTGCGCCCACCAACCGCCTCCCAATGCATCTCATTTGGCGTCTTCGGAGTTTCAACATTGGCGGAATCCTCAACCTGCTTCTGATATGTTTCCTACAAACCACATTTGAAACAGACATACAATGATGGGATACACAAAGACAACTACTTCTTACATGTGTTTTGTGCCCAAAATAGCTCAAAAATGACTGAAAAATGGCTACTACTATTCCCATTCTAGTTTCGTTTCATTAAAATTTATAAATAACTTAAACATTCCTAAAAAGCATAGTTATAACTTTCTAAAGCTTTAAATTTAATCAAATGACAAGTTACAACATACAAGTGCTTTTTGCCCAAAATGCCTCAAATACACCTCAAAATGTCTACTACTAGTCCCATTTCATTCGTTTCTATTCATTTAAACTTATAAGTACCTTAAACATTCCTATACAGCATATGTACAAGTGTCTGTCTTTAAATTAATTTAAATGACAACTTACAATTTTTTTTGGGCTCAAAATCTCTCAAAATAGCTACTACTATGCCCATTTCATTAGTTTATGTTCATTTAACCTTAGAAGTACCTTCAACATTCCTATGTAGCATATTTACAGGTGCCTATGAAATTAATTCAAATGTCAACTTAGAAGAGGTTAGAGCTCAAAATGACTATTATTATGCCCAATTCATTAGTTTCTTTTCATTTAGACTTATAACTACCTTAAATATTCCTATATAGCATAGTTACAAGCGTCTATGTCTTTAAATTAATCTAAATGTCAACTTACAAGTGTTTGGGCTCAAAATCACTCAAAATGGTTCAAAAAAAAAAAAACTCAAAAATGGCTACAATTATGTCCATTTCATTAGATTCTCTTCATTTAAACTTATAACTACCTTCAACATTCTTATACATCACAGTTACAAGTGTCTATGTCTTTAAATTAAGTTAAATGTCAACTTACAAGTGTTTTGGGCTCAAAATTACTCAAAATGGCTCAAATTCTCTCAAAATGGCTAGTGTTATGCCCATTTCATTACTTTCTTCTCATTTAAGCTTATAAGTACCTTAAACATTCATATACTGCAAATTTACAAGTGTCTCTGTTTTTTTATTAATTGAAATGTTAACTAACAAGTGTTTTGGGCTCAAAATAACTCAAAATGGCCACTATTATGCCCATTTCATTAGTTTCTCTTCATTTAAACTTATAACTACCTTAAATATTCCTATATAGCATATTTATAAGTGTCTATGTTTTTAAATTAATCCAAATGTCACCATTTCAAGTGTTTTGGGCTCCAAATAACTCATAAAAAAAATCACTCAAAATGGCTACTACTACGCCTATTTCATTAGTTTCTTTTCATTTAAACTTATAACTACCTTAAACATTCCTATATAGCATATTTACAAGTATCTATGTTTTTAACTTAATCCAAGTGTCAACTTACAAGTGTTTAGGGCTCAAAATCATTCAAAATGGCTCAAAAATCACTTAACATGGCTACTACTACGCCCAATTTCATTGGTTTCTCTTCACTTAAACTTATAAATATCTTAAACATTCATATACTGCATATTTACAAGTGTCTATGTTTTTAAATTAATCCAAATGTCAACTTAGAAGTGTTTAGGGCTCAATATCACTCAAAATGGCTCAAAAATCCCTCAAAATGGCTCAAAAATCCCTCAAAATGGCTATTATTATACCCATTTCATTAGTTTCTCTTCATTTAAACTTATAACTACCTTCAATATTCCTATATAGCATATTTAAAAGTGTCTATGTTTTTAAATCAATCTAAGTGTCAACTTCAACTTACAAGTGTTTTGGGCTAAAAATCATTCAAAATGGCTCAAAAATCACACAAAATAGCTACTACTATGCCCATTTCATTAGTTTCTCTTCACTTAAAATTATAACTACCTTCAACATTCCAATATAGCATATTTACAAATGTCTATGTTTTTAAATTAATTCAAGTGTCAACTTACAAGTGTTTTGGGCTCAAAATAGCTCAAAATCACTCCAAATGACCACTACTATACCCATTTCATTAGTTTCTCTTCATTTAAACTTATAACTACCTTAAACATGCTGGGGTTTGCCATTGTGCCTTGCACTCGAGGATTCTTTGCATGCCATGCCATTTCCTCTGCAACGTCCTTCGTTGCAAATATTTTTTGCAATCTAGGAGTGATCGGGAGGTAAGTGAGAACATTCAAAGGTACGCCGTTCCCTATAGAAGTCTTCTTGTATCGGTCGCTGCCACAAACTGTACACGTAGAAGCATTGGCATCCTCTTTCCAAAACAACAGACAACCTCTCGGGCATGCATCAATTTTTTGTACAGGCATTTCCAACCCCTGAACAATCTTCTTCACTTCGTAGAATGTCTCGCCTATATAGGTATTCTTAGGAGCCGATTCACTAAACAAAGAAGCAATGGCTTCGACACACTTATGTGGCAAATTGTACTCGCATTTCAAGCTAGTAATTTTAGAGGCCATCTCCAACCTCGAAATTGAACTCCCTTCAACCCAAGGTTGCTCAGAAGCCTTAAGCATATCAAGGAACCGCTTCGCTTGAGTATTAGGTTCCTCCTCTGCATCATGGGGCTGTTGATAACCCCATTGTTCTTGGTTATATCCAAGAGCATCTAAAACCATTTCACGATATTCATTGGATTTCCCTTCGGAGGACTCAGGGAACCCTTCTCCATGGTTCATCCACTCATAGTAATTCGGTGTGAAACCCTTGCGATATAAATGCAGTTTAATTGTATCCGGATCAAGGATACGTAAGTTCTTGCATTTTACACAAGGACACCTAACTTCATTTGGGTTAGAAGTCTGTGGATGATCTTTACAATATTGAAGGAATTCATCAACTCCTGCTTGGAAAGCACGGTTAATAGAGTACCCATCCAACCTATCATACATCCAACTACGATCCCTTCGTTTTATGATGATAAATTCTACACAAGTCAGGCATGGCTCACAGATTAGTTGAACATAATATTATTCTTAATGTGTAAGTACTTCATAAATATCACACTTAAAGCATTTGGAATTTGTTTAAATTCATTTAATATTGTATCCAATGGAACTACCTTTACCAAATCATCAAAGCAATTCTTTACTTATATGCTTTGATTGCAATTGGATTTTATTTTTAAAAAATATTCATATACTCAAGAGTGACGATAACATTACAAATACTCAACACTAAACATCGAAATAGGAATTCATATACTTATCGACAATAAATTGCTCATATACAAAATGATAAAGTCATCAAAAATAAACATACTAATACAAAATAATGAAGTCCACATTCATATACTCATCAACAACAAACACTCAAATATAAATTCATATAATCAAAATTCATATACTCAACAATAGTCATTGAAATACAATTCAAATACTCGACAATAATTCATACAAAAAATTGATAATAGTTCAATTAAGGTCATCTTTATGCATATACATACTGAAAATTAATTCATTTTTGGTGTTTAAAATTTTAATTTTTTTCATTAATTTCATTTGATGGAATATAGCACCAAAAATATCAGCGTAAATTAATCAATTAAAGCTTGTTAGCCAAAAAAAATCTGCCACTGGATCGGAAGTTAGAGAGGCTCATGCAGCCGATTTTGTCTATTAGAATTAAGGTTATGATCGTCATTGCACGTTCACCAACCTATCAACTCATACATTCCACTAGTTGAACATTCGGATTGCCTAAAGATTGTTGCACTTGGCATATACCATAACTCTATATTGTGGTATTGCCCTATAAGTTCATCAAATTTTCTCTAGTGGAATTGTCACATCATCAAAACATTGTTGTACTTCTCAAGTACCATGTAGGCATGTACCGTCCAATTAATTCGTCGCATTTTACCTAATCAGATAGTCCTAAATCACAATTGCCCAAGTTCCACCACCCAATAGCATCATCACAATTGCCCAAGTTGGAAAGTAGGAATATCATCATTTACCACGCTATTGGCTCATCAAAAGAAACAACACCACCTCTGCCAAGGGATTCGCCCTCAACTCCTAGAAAACCAATCATCTGTTTGAACTTAAAACTTTTCCATCAAACAAACCACACGCATAAGGTAGTTCCCAACATCTACTTGCCTTAAAATCTATATTGTTCTAAAACATTTAAGTAGTCAACTCCAACACTCTAATCTAGTGTTGACCTAAAAGAAATTGGAAGGAAAAAAAAATCCCTTTTTTTTTTTTTTGCAATTTTTAAAAAGAAATTAAAAAAATCAAATTTTCTAAAACAAAAAATAATTAAAAAATTCAAAGTTGCTCAGCAATTTGCCAAAAAAACATGAGCAATTTCAATTAAAATATCAAAAAAAAAAAAAAAACTCAACGCTGTTTTTGCAATTCGAATTTTGCTAGAAAATTAATCTAATTTAGAACATTCACAAATAAAGTACCTCTGCATTAAATTCAATGAACCTAAAATTATACAATGAACAATAACCTTAAATTATTTTTTATAACGTAAAATGAATCTAAAAATTATCATCACAAAAATTCTCAAAAATTCCTTAAAAAATCCAAAAGATCAAAAATTACACCCATCTTCATTCACAAAAACACTAAATTTTCACCAACAACGAATACAAATGCTCAATTCACTCATTAATTCTCAACAACATACTCATAAAACTTCACTTTTCACACATTATAATCAATAAAAACAAACAAAAACTCAGAAAAAAAAATCCGAAAAAAAAATAATCAAAATAAAAAATCACAAACCTGAATAGGAACACGCCGGAGACTCGCCGGAAACAAAGACGGCGACGGAAGGGGAGAAGGAAGATCCACAAGCACATAGTAGAGGAGGAAGAGGACGACGGAGTGGAAGAAGTTGAGGGAAAGAGAGGCCGGCGGATTTGGGTTTAGGTTTTAGGAAGAAGTTTTGGTATTTTTTTGGCGACAAAATAAATGTAAGAGTTGGATTTTAAATTTTAAATAAAAACAGCAAAGTTATTCCGTCGCCCTTTAGCGACGATATTTTCTGTCGAAAAAAGTTATCTCCGACAAAAAATTGTCCATAGTAGATTTGTGATGATATGATCCGTCGCAGAGTTCAGTTTTTAATGTAGTTTTTTAGGTAATTGTTATTATCGACGCTGCTTTCTGTCGGAAATTTTTAAATACCTGTCGCAATTTGGAAAAAAAATCCGTCGTAAATAGTCCGTTGGAAATATCTTTTTTCTTGTAGGGAATGTTTCATGAGAATATTCATGTTATTTTTTCAGCTTCTAGTAACAACAAAGATAAGGTTTTGTGACTGCTTTTATTACTAAAAAAAGAAAATTTTAACATTTGGACTCATATACGGCCTGCTACACGCTTCTACAATTGTGCGGCAGGCCCAAATTGGAAAAAGCCCAATGGTGAAACTGACGGCGTTATTATTGTGTTTTTTGTCCGTTGTGTTTTAAAACTCTTCATATCTTTTTTTGCTTTATAATTCTTTTAAGCTTCTTTTTTTGGAAACCGCCATTTCTCTCTCATTAAATTTCTCTGTAATCATATTCATTCTTCGTCAAATTTCGTGAATTCTTCAGTTTGTTTGCTCATTTTTGTGTTCATCTTTTCAAAATTTTGAATTCCGATATCTCATTGCAATTATGCCTAAAAAGAAAGTGTTAGTTAAAGGAAAAGTAAGAGACTACAGTACTGTTCGACGATCAAATCGAAAATCAAGTAAGTTTTCTGAATTTTGTGTTCAATTGAGAAGAAATTAGGTTTCTGTTGTTGAAGTTTGCTGGATTTAGGTTTTAGTTGTTAATGTTGAAGTTTTTTGAATTTTTGAATTATTGATTGTAATTTTTGTGAGTCGAAGCATTTTATATGCATTATGCTTGAATTTTTGTTTTATCTCTAATTATTGTAATTTTTTTTATTTTTATGATTTTGTAACCCTAGGTTTTTACGTTCTAGTGTTGTTAGTTGTGTATTGATTGTGAATTATGCTTAAAGTAATTTTGTTTCATGATTTAGGTGTTGTGATTTGTATGTTTTTTTTGATGATCTTGTTTTTAGTTGATATCGTTTTTTTTAAGGTTTGAGGTGGTAGTGTTGAGGTTTGAGGTTGATGATCTTCCAAATGTTGAGGTTTTTATTGTGTTATTGACTAATTTCAGGTGGTTGTGATAGTCCAAATGAAGATGTTAAAGTTCCTAGTGATGGGAATGTATATTGAGAAGAAGAAGAAGAACAGGTTGATGAAGGTGGTAGTGTTGAGGAAGAATCTAATTCTAGTGATATTTTACTTGCTGAAATGTTTCCTAGTTCTTTAAAGAGTACCAAATTATCGAAGAAGAAATATATTGCAGCTAGTGAAAAAATGAATAAGAAGGATGTTATTGTTCCAAAGAAGTCTGAATTGGTTGGAAAGAAACGTCGTATTCCTGTTGTTAAGAATGAAGAAGTTGTTGATCAACCGCAAAAGAAACGGGGAAGAGTTGGTGTTGATGCTAAAAAAGCTGTTACTATTTGTCCTAAGAATGTTCTTGATGTTGATGATCAAGATGAAGAAGAAGAAGAAGAGTAAGTTTGTTTTACTTATTCTTGTGTTTTACTGTTTTTGCATATTTGTGTTTTTTGTGTTAACTTTGGTTCTTAATTTATGCATTGTTAATATAATTGCGTGCACAGTATGGGATACTATTTTTCTAGTGGTTACTGAATTTAGAGATTATAATGGTGTTTTCAGAGTAGTGTAGGGGTTGCTCAAGGGTTACTCAACTTTTATTGTTTGGCTATTTGTGGTTACTGAATTAGTTATTGTTGTGTTTTGTGAAAGGTTACCAAAGTTGTGTTTGGGGTTACTCAAGGGTTACTGAAGTTGTGTTTGGGGTTATTCAAGGGTTACTGAAGTTGTGTTTGGGGTTATTCAAGGGTTACTGAAGTTGTGTTTGGGGTTATTCAAGGGTTACTGAAGTTGTCCTTGGGGTTATGGAAGGGTTACTGAAGTTGTCTCTAGGTTTATGGAGGGGTTACTGAAGTTGTGTTTGGGGTTATTCAAGGATTACTGAAGTTGTCCCTGGGGTTATGGAAGGGTTATTGAAGTTGTCTCTGGGGTTATGGAGGGGTTATTGAAATTGTGTTTGGGGTTACTCAAGGGTTACTGAAGTTGCCTTTGGGGTTAGTCAAGGGTTACTGAAGTCGTGTTTGGGGTTACTCAAAGGTTACTGAAGTTGTCTCTGGGGTTAGTCAAGGGTTACTGAAGTTTTATGGGGTTATTAGAGTGTTATTGAATTAGTCATGTGATTAATATTGTATAGTTTTATTTGTGTTTAGGATGTTCTTGATGTTGATGATCAAATTGAAATACAACTAAAGTATGCTCTGTTTTTCTGTGAATTTTTGGTTCTTAATTTTTGCATTATTACTATAATAACTTATTTATTGATATAGCTATTACTTTATTGTTTTTCAGGAAAACATAGTTGTCTTGACCTCTAGATGCAGAACATATGGTGTATTGTCGTTGTGTAAGGAGTTGAGTGATGATCAGAAGAAAGCTGTTCATGACATAGGTTTTGGAAGTGTGTTTGATGTAAATTTGAATGAATTTCCTCGTGAAATGATGCGTTGGATGTGTTCTAGATTTAGATATGAGTCTAAAACTTTTGTCATTGGTGATGGGAAGGAGTTTGAAGTTACTGATGCTGATATGCATGATGTTTTTGGCATTCTTGTTTTGGGAGAAGATGTTCCTATGTCGGGAAGTTATGAAGATGCAATTGTAAAAAATAGATGGAGGGAAATTTTCAATTGTAAGGGTGCTATTGGTGGTGCTATTGGTGTTCCCCTATTGTATAACAAAATAGTTGATAAAACTGATGAAGGAATGCAGTTGGGTAATGATGAATTCAAAAGAATTTTTGTCATGTATGTTATGAGCACATTTTATGCTGCAACTATCAATAGGAATGCTGATTTTAAATTGTAAAAGCATTAGAAGTTGTAGATCGTATTTCAAAATACAATTGGTGTAAATATTGTGTAGAGCAGCTTTCAATAAGTTTGAAGTCGTACAGTTCTTCAACGAAATATGTAGGTGGTTGTTTGTTGCTGCTTCAGATTCTTTATTTTCAAAGGGTTTTGTTCAAAGGTGTTCATTCACCTAAAACTATTCCCTTTATCAAGTTCTGGACTGACAAAAGAGTGAGGGAAAGACTGTTGGATGAGAATGGTAATTGGGGTGACAGTGAATTAGATGAAAAGTCATATCCAATTACAAAGGTTGACAGTTGTGAAGTTTTTGATGAAGAAAAGGATGAGGAAGACAAAATTGATGATGTGAATAAGAATTTTGATGAAGCTACTGTTAAAGCTTCCACTGAAGCTTCGGAAGAAAATGTTAAGAAAGATGGTGTTGGTGAAGAATGTCAATTTAACAATCGAAATGAGGATGAATCTCAAGTGGACGATGAGAATGCAGTTAAGGAGGATGTGTTTGGCAATGAAACTCAAGTGCAGGATGAAGCTGATGATTCAATTGCTAAACAATCTGATGTTCCTCCTACACTTGAGGATGTTGATCAGGTTGAAGAAGCAATTAAAGGATTGGATAGTGCTGAACAAGATGTCTTTCAAAATCCACATGAGGATGTTTTTGAAGATCAATCAAAAGAAGTAATTGATGATGTTGATCAGCCACATGAGGGTACTGCTGATGATGTTGATCCACTGAAGAACACAGCAGGGAATCCTGTAAAGTATGGACTCTTTGATGATAGTGTTGATCCACTTGTTGACACACAAGGTAATCCTATTAAGGGGCTTAGTGATGTTGATCTAGATGCTGATAAAACTTCTGATCCTGTTAAAGCTCGGACGGTGATTTTTGATGTGGCTGATACAATAATGACAGATGCAGAAATCAAATCAATTGCAAAGAGTGTAAGTTACTTGATTTGTTTGTTTAATTACTAAGTTCCTCAAGTCTTACTTTATTACTAGATTATGAATTCTGATGTGTTATTTTGGGATTACAATGGGGTTACTAAAATTGTAAAGGTGTTACTTTATTAAATCTGATGAGTTACTTTGGGGTTACAATGGGGTTACTAAGTTGGTCAAGGGGTTACTTGAAGGGGGTTACTAGAATTTGAAGTTAGGGGTTACTCTTTAAATTCTGATGAGTTACTTTGGGGTTACAATGGGGTTACTAAGTTGGTCAAGGGGTTACTTCAAGGGGGTTACTAGAATATGAAGTTAGGGGTTACTCTATAAATTCTGATGAGGTACTTTGGGGTTACAATGGGGTTACTAACTTGGTCAAGGG
The DNA here is from genome assembly GCA_016808085.1 of Suaeda aralocaspica. Taxonomy (NCBI): domain Eukaryota; kingdom Viridiplantae; phylum Streptophyta; class Magnoliopsida; order Caryophyllales; family Amaranthaceae; genus Suaeda; species Suaeda aralocaspica. The sequence continues at coordinate 1,458,880 of PYUH01000151.1, forward strand.
GTTACTTCAAGGGGGTTACTAGGTTATGAAGTTAGGGGTTACTCTATAATTTCTGATGAGGTACTTTGGGGTTACAATGGGGTTACTAAATTGGTCAAGGGGTTACTTTAAGGGGGTTACTAGGTTATGAAGTTAGGGGTTACTCCATAATTTCTGATGAGGTACTTTGGGGTTACAATGGGGTTACTAAATTGGTCAAGGGGTTACTTTAAGGGGGTTACTAGGTTATGAAGTTAGGGGTTACTCTATAATTTCTGATGAGGTACTTTGGGGTTACAATGGGGTTACTAAATTGGTCAAGGGGTTACTTTAAGGGGGTTACTAGGTTATGAAGTTAGGGGTTACTTTATAAATTCTGATGGGTTAATCTGGGGTTACAATTTTTGTTATAATTTTTGTTACTTTTGTTTTGTTTTTTGCAGCCTATTGAAGAATTGTATCTCTTAATGAGAAGGGATACAAAATTATTTTCTGATCGTGTTGAGCAACACATTGAAGGGATTAAAAAGATGTCATCCAAGGATAATTCCAAGGATAGAGGTTCTGGACAATTGAAATCTAATTTTGACAAAAAGTCTCCTAGCATCACTGCAGTAGCTACTTCTTCCGGTGTTCCTGATTTTTGGGATACTATTGATCTTGAAAGTGATCTGAATAAAAAGACAAAGAAAATGGAAGAGTCAATGCCTGATTTCCATTTGTTTTCTCAAGGTAGTGATGACCTTCAGGTTACTGATATTGGTGAAGTTGGTTTTGATTCATTGGTGGGTAAATTGCATCCGGAGGTGCTTCCCCCAGTTGGATTACAACTGATTGATTGTGATGCTGCAGTGAATGTTGTTTTGAATGATATTCAGAGCTTACCTGTTGACACTAATGTAATATTCAATAACAACCAATCAAGAATGTTAATTGAACAAGCAAAGAAGGATTCTAATGTAAATATTCAAGCTCAACTTATAGATGAATATGTGGAGATATTTCCAGGGGAGAAGGATCAAGAAAAGGTTCAAGAAGTTTCTCAACAACAGTCAAATGCTACAGTCCTGATTTCATCAGTAGAAGAAACTGAAACACATACTTCTTTACATGGTGACAAGCAGCAATGTGAGGATAAAGCTCAGCAACAGATTATTGTTGATAGTGAAGAACAATTACAAGCTTCATTTGTCATTCCACATCTAACAGAGAGTACGAAGCAATCTGTTGACATTATTTATGAGAAAAGAAGTAAGTTGAAAGGAATTTTCAAAATCAAGATTACTCAAGTCAAAATCCCTTATTAGAGAGACCAAGGTCAAAAGTTAATTTCAAAAGTAAAAGTAAGAATACTACCAAACAGAGAAAATCAAATTCTTCTAAAAAACCTCCTTCTTTTGATGTTTCAAGAGAAAGTAAAAAGAGGAAAATTGTTTTGCAAAGTTTTATATGTGGTCATTCTGAAGCAGAGTCTATCGAAATTCTTCAAAACAGACTTGGCATTGTTTCAGGTGATAATATTGTTATTAAAGTTCCATCATTTGGAAAGGACAGTGCTGATGTTATTGTGAATGAAACTGCTACTTCTTCAAAGAGAAAAAATGGTATGCTTTTTATGTTTGGTTTGTTTTAATTTCATAAAATGTTTACTAAGGTAATTGCTTAGGGTTTAGTAAGGTAATTCTAAGGTATTGGTAATTTCTTTGTTTTCAGGTTTTTACTAGCTTAATTCCTTAGGGGTTACTAAGTTAATTTTAAGGGGTTACTAACATAGTTCTTATTGTTTACTAGCTTAATTCCTTAGGGGTTACTAAGTTAATTCTAAGGGATAAGTAACATAAAACTCAGGGGTTACTAATGTAAAATACTGAGGGGTTACTCAGGGGTTACTAATGTAAAATACTGAGGGGTTACTCAGGGGTTACTAAGGTAAAATACTGAGGGGTTTATTGGCTTAATTATTATTTTTGTCATATTTTCAGGTGGTGAGTCAAAGACAGAACTTGGCTACAATGGAATAAGTTTTTGTGACCCATATTTTGCAATTAATGTTGATTTTGGTATTGCTGGAGGAAATGAACTACCATTGGTCTCAAAGGCAATGAGGAATAATCGAAAAATGTTTTCAAAGATGAAGACACTTAGACTTCAAGTTGCTGATTTTTGTTGGGTGTATGATAAGGATAACATGTTTAAAGATATGCATGTTCATTTCTTTTGTTTCTTTTTCTTTGCTTTTTAATTTCTATACTCATTTTGTTTTATGTTTTTAATTTATTAATGTTTGTGTTACTGTAGGGAGCATATGGTGTTTTTTACTGAGGCTTATGGATTGTTAAGGGAAGATCTATTGAGTTTACGACCTTTAGAATTGATTTCAAGCTGTGTTATTGATTGTTTTATGATCCAGTTGAATTACTATGAGCATGGGCTTGGTGATTGTGAAACGCCTTGTTATTTCTTTGGGCTTTCATATATGGTTGGTTAGCTTAGTTTTGAATAATTTTTTTAGTATTTAATGTACGTTGTGTATAAATTAATTGACAGCAAGTTCTTTTGCAGCAGCCATTATTATTTGAAATTGTTTATGGTGATAATAAATATGATGATGAGATATATGGTGCTTTTGACTCGTGGATGCAACAACAGGTTGGTACATGTGAATTTTATGATGCTACAATGGTAAAGGGAATAACACTTTTTCTACTATGCTATTCTTATTCTGTTTGAGAGGGTTACTAGAATGCTCTTGAGCAGTTACTGGAATTGTAAACTTCTAATAATTATTTATTCATTTTATTTTTTGCAGTTTGTAATTCCTATGCATATGAATGATCATTATGCATGTGCTGTTGTGAATTTTGGAGATTCAACAATTGATTACATTGACAATAGAGTGTACTATAATAGAGATGAAAAGAATCAAAAAGTTCAATCATTTGATGTTTTTTCATCAAGTTTCTATACAGTTGTAGTAATGTTGGTTAGTATTTTTAACTATGTGTATTATTAAGAGTATTTTGTAGTTTATACATAATAATAATCTTTTTTAAATGTACATTTCATTTTCTCTTTTTAGAGAAAGTATTTTTGCGAGTTCTTGAAAATGAAAAAATTTGATGGAGCTGCAGAAGTTATAAACTTTCCAATTCGTCAAGTCACACTTGATTGGCATGGTATTACTGCAAATGTTGACTGTGGTGTTTTTTTAATGTACCATTGCTGCATGTATCAAGGTCGTCCATTTCAAGCTGCTGGTTTGAAAAGGGTTAGTAAAGCTTGATTATTTTCATTGAACATTATTTACAAAGTTTTGTTTGATTAATTATTTGTTTTGTTTTACAGGCTCTTGATCGACGTTTGTACCGAGCAGAAATCTGTGCATCTTTGGTGCTTTCTGAACTGAATATTCTGCGATCTCATGTGTTAAAAAATCTTGAAGCATTCAACAACAACCGTAGAAGGATTTTGCAGAAAGTCCTTGAAAAAGAATAGGGACAAGATAATGATGTTTAAAGGTAAATATATTTAACATTCAGTTTTATATTTTTGTGGGAAGTGCTGAAGTAAGGGGGTTACTAGATTAGTAAGCCCTAAGGTATAAACCTAGTAAGCACTAAGAATAACTCAGTTCTTAAAGGTTACTAAGATTGTTAATAGGGGTTACTAAGTTTGTTTCTCAGGGGTTACTAAAGTTATTTCCCATGGGTTAGTTGGTAAGTTATTATTAGGAACACTAGTTTTATTCCTTAGGTGTTACTAGCATGATATCTTAGGGGTTACTAAGTTATTTCTTAAGGGTTACTAACTTGTTGGTCAGGGGTTACTAAGTGTGTAGAGTTTATTAATAGGGTTACTAAGTTAAAAATAGGGTTACCAAGTTTAATAATAGGGGTTACTAAAGTTAATACTCATGGGTAATTAGTTGGTAAGTTATATAACCTAGGGGGTTACTAGGCTAATTCTGTTGGGGTTACTAAGTGTGAAAGCTATAAGAACAAATCTTAAACATAGTAGTTATTTATATAACTCTAATAAACAATTTTGCTAGCAATGAATGTATAGAAAATGTTAATAAACTACTTCAAAAAAAAAAAAAGGTATTGTGTAAAAAGTGAAATAAAATTGTTAAAAAAAAAACAAAAAAAAAAGACTAGAATGCTAATCAGAATGAACTTAGGTTCTATATTGGAGGAATCAAAATAATGTTGGCTTCTGAATTGGAGTTATAGTACCAAATTCTCTTGTATCACCTTTTGCTATCATTGCTTTTGTCTTCTTGATTTGTGGTTGTTTTGGCTTCTCATGATGACTTTTAATTCTTTTGCCTCTACCTTTAGTACTGACTTTATTAGGATTATCCACCCAAGGAATTGTCATATTAGTGTGCTCCTCTACTGTTGCTTCTTCCTGTTGCTTTTCTTCCTTTTTTTTGTCAGCAATTAGTTGATCTATTTCATTCATGGTAGACTTATATCTTTGTTCATATAGTTGTCTGGTTTCTTCATATTCTTGACTTTTTAGTATCAAGTTGTATGACTTTCTTGCCATGTCTGCCCTCCAAGGAATGAATTTTTGTTGATGGTTTTTTTTTTCTCTTTGTTCTTCATCTCTTCTTTTCCAAAGTTCACTTTTTGCAAACTTTGTCCACCTTTTGCGAACATAGTTTTCTGGAATTCTTGTAATTGAGTGTTGTACAAATACCCTTAAGCAATGGTAACATAGCCAACCAACTTCCTCAAAGTTTTTACAGCTACATTCAATCATGTTGCTACTGCTGTTGAAATTGACCAGATTTTTTGATGATTCATCGTCTTCAAGCCACACCTCATACATGTAAAGAGGCCCAACTTGATCATTCAGTTTTACTATGCTTCCAATAGTATGTTTGAACTCAGTTTCAAAGTCTCTGAAAAGTGTTTGAGTATACAATTGTGAAGCATGTTTCAAAAGTCCATACATTGGAAGGTCAGAATGGGGTACTGAGTTAGAGCATTTGAAATCTTCATCTGATTCATTCCTTCTCCATCTGTCTACTGTTTGTTTGAAAATCTTGAAGAAGTTTGTCAGACTTGTGTTACGATTTGCACGAAAACCCAAAGCATTGTTAGTACTTTCACTTCTCTGAGATGAAAGAATGCCAGCTGAAAAGAAATCTTTACTTAATGTTGTACACCATCTTTCTCTCAAAGAGTATAGTCTATTGAACCATCTATTATTCTGCAACTTGTATTTTACTAGCATTTCATTCCAGCAATCTTGAAATTCTTCCTTTGAAACACATCCTGTCAAACACTTGTTGAATGCTTGATGAAAAGTTTTGTCTTTCTTTAATATGCCAAACCTGTCCACGGCATTCTTCAGTAAATGCCAAATGCATAGTCTATGTCGTGTATCAGGAAGAACCTGGAAAAGTCAAGTTGTTATTAATTTTATGAATTTACTATTAATAGTTGTTATTCCTTAGGTGTTACTAGCATGATATCTTAGGGGTTACTAAGTTATTTCTTAAGGGTTACTAACTTGTTGGTCAGGGGTTACTAAGTGTGTAGAGTTTATTAATAGGGTTACTAAGTTAAAAATAGGGTTACTAAGTTTAATAAGAGGGGTTACTAAGTTTTTGTTAGGGGTTACTAAAGTTAATACTAAGTTTAATAATATGTATTTGTTTTTCATTAGTAAATAAATATACCTTGTCAATTGCTTTTGCCATAGCCAAGTCTTGATCAGTAAAAATTGAGGTAGGTTGAAGTCCTCCCATTGATTTCTTGAATGTTGTAAGAAGCCACTCAAATGTAGAAGCTGTCTCATCAGCTATAAACGCACAACCAAACATGACATTTTGCCAATGATTGTTAATACCTACTATTGGAGCACAAATGAGGTTGTATTTATTTGTTCTAAATGTTGTGTCAAAGATAACCACATCTCCATAAACTGAAAAATCCTCCATCATTTGAGAATCTCTCCAAAATATTGCAGTTAGTTTGTTTCCTTTATCTTCTCCTCCCATCTTAAATCTAAAAAAGAAGTTTGGATCAATAGATTGTTTTTGATACAAGTTGTCCAATTACATTTTGTGCGTCTCCACCTTCTATTTCTTTCTTTTTTTGTCTTGTTATATAATTTAGATGATCCTTCAAAGTATGTCCTACTGAGTCTATACCTCCAGCTTCAGAAGCCATTAAGTTGAATGATTGAGTTGCTCTTAATCCACTTTCCAACATTTTGTCAATTGCATTAGCCTTCTCTGTTGTTATCTTCCTCTCTGATCTATGAAGGTGTTGCCAAACTTTCCTTGTTAGTTGATGATTATGAGTAATGACATGTTGATCAATCTCAAACAGTCCCTCACTATTCTTCTTTGCCCTTATATATGCTTTGCATCCAGTTCTTGTTATTGCTACTTGCTTTCCTTTTCTTTTATTGTTATTATTAGTTGTTGGTTTTGGACTTTTTTTTGGTTTTCGTACACATCTGAATCCTTCTTTTGAGGAGCAAAACTCTTTTGCTATTGATACCTTTAGAAGCTTCCCTTGTGTGTATCTTGATGTTGATATTCTTACACTAAATCCTACTGCATTGGCATGTTTTCTGTAAGTTTCATAAATTTCATCCATTGTTGAAGCCTTAAAACCAATAAGATTGCCTTTGAAATCTTCATATCCTTCTGCTTCTTTAGCTAGTTCTTCATCTAATGTTCCTGCAAATGTTAAAATCAGTGTAATCATGATTGCTTTTTAAGTGGTTAGTCAAGTTTTTTTAGGGGTTACTGCAATTTTATGATTGCTTTTTAAAGGATTACTCAAGTTTTTTCAAGGGGTTATTGAACTTTTGGTGTAAGAGTTAGTTTAAGTATACTTATGTTAGTAATTTAGGGGGAGAAATATAGGGGTTACAATGGGGTTACAATGGGGTTACTGACTAATTATTAGGGGTTACAATGGGGTTACTGAGTAATTGTTAGGTGTTACAATGGGGTTTGCAATTAGGGCTTTACTGAATTAGTTATTGTTGTGTTTTGTGAAAAATTACTGAAGTTGTGTTTGGGGTTATTCAAGGGTTACTGAAGTTGTGTTTAGGGTTATTCAAGGGTTACTGAAGTTGTGTTTGGGGTTATTCAAGGGTTACTGAAGTTGTGTTTGGGGTTACTCAAGGGTTACTGAAGTTGTGTTTGGGGTTACTCAAGGGTTACTGAAGTTGTGTTTGGGGTTACTCAAGGGTTACTGAAGTTGTGTTTGGGGTTACTCAAGGGTTACTGAAGTTGTGTTTGGGGTTACTCAAGGGTTACTGAAGTTGTGTTTGGGGTTACTCAAGGGTTACTGAAGTTGTGTTTGGGGTTACTCAAGGGTTACTGAAGTTGTGTTTGGGGTTACTCAAGGGTTACTGAAGTTGTGTTTGGGGTTACTCAAGGGTTACTGAAGTTGTGTTTGGGGTTACTCAAGGGTTACTGAAGTTGTGTTTGGGGTTACTCAAGGGTTACTGAAGTTGTGTTTGGGGTTACTCAAGGGTTACTGAAGTTGTGTTTGGGGTTACTCAAGGGTTACTGAAGTTGTGTTTGGGGTTACTCAAGGGTTACTGAAGTTGTGTTTGGGGTTACTTAAGTTTTTTTAAGGGGTTATTGAACTTTTTGTGTAAGAGTTAGTTTAAGTATACTCATGTTAGTATTTTAAGGGGAGAAATATAGGGGTTACAATGGGGTTACTGACTAATTGTTAGGTGTTACAATGGTGTTTGCAATTAGGGCTTTACAATGGGGGTTTACTGGAAATGTAATAATAAGTGTTCCTGGTGGAACTTTTGTCTGAACTGGACCTGCGAACGTTTCTTGAGAACTAAATCTGACCTGCAAAACAGACAGAGGATGACTAACCCGGGGGGTTTTTCCCGGGAACGCCCCTCCGATGCTTAAGTCAGTAAGCTGGAAGAATCGATCCGAATTTTTAGGGAATTTGTCAGAAATATCAGAAAAGCGTACCTTTGACTGCGGAAATGGTACCATATTTATAGTACGAAAGTACAGTTGTCAGGCCATTGGGATTATGACAAGTGTCATAATCTGACATCCCTCCGAAGGGAGTGTCTGTGAGGATATTTTGTCCCTGTTAGGGGTAAAATAGTAATTTCCTTTGTATTGCCCTGTTAGGGGTAAAATGGTAATTTCCTTATATTGGGCCCAAGATCTGGACCTGGCCCAAACAATTAGCCCCACGCCCAACGTGGGATCCGATACTCGTTAAGGATGGCATGTTGGGCGTAACCTCGATTATCGTGCTACCAAAGGTGGGTGACAGGCTGTCCAGTTGACTGAGGGTGACCCCTCCTCCTCAGCCTGGCCCCTGAGGATGTATGACTGAGGGACTGCATTTCTCTCCCTTCTTGATAACTGAGGAAGGTACCCCTCCTCAGCTGTGTGACTAAGAGGCATAGTTGAGGGACACCATTCCCTCCATCTTGATGACTGAGGAGGGTACCCCTCCTCAGCTGTGTGACTAAGAGGAACAGTTGAGGGATCCCATTCCCTCTATCTTGATGACTGAGGAGGGTACCCCTCCTCAGCTGTGTAACTGAGGAGATATAGTTGAGGGACTCCATTCCCTCTCTTTCTGGATGACTGAGGAGGGTACCCCTCCTCAGCTGTGTGGCTGAGGAGGTATAGTTGAGGGACTCCATTCCCTCTCTTTCTTGGTGACTGAGGAGGGTACCCCTCCTCAGCTGTGTGGCTAAGGAGGCATAGTGAAGGGACTCCATTCCCTCCCTTTTGATGACTGAGGAGGATACCCCTCCTCAGCTATGTGACTGAGGAGGTATAGTTGAGGGACTCTATTCCCTCTCTTTCTTGGTGACTGAGGAGGATACCCCTCCTCAGCTATGTGACTGAGGAGGTATAGTTGAGGGACTCCATTCCCTTTCTTTCTGAGGAGGGTACCCCTCCTCAGCTATGTGCCTGACAAGTTCCATGCATTATTCCTTTTTTAGATCACGGGAAAACTTTCATCAGTAACTTGACCGAGGAGAGATGACCGAGGAGCTCTTCTCCTCATTCTATCAATGACCGACCGAGGGAGTCATCCCCCTCGGCTGTATGTTTAAGGGGGCCTATGTTTTATACCGCCGAGATGATTATAATCTTCCGAGGAATGTATAAGCCCCAGCTCCTTCCTTAGATCCCGAGGAGGTGTGCACGAGAATTTCCGCGAGGTCCGAGGGGGTACCCTCTATGGTCGAGGCTTCATTTGTTCAACACTTGGTTATTATATGATAGTCTTGGTGGCTTATCAGCCATGTGAGGGTCCTATGCTTTGACCGAGGAGGTGTCCTAAGTGGCCAAGGATGTGTGACCGAGGGTCCACTGAATGCCCAAGGAGACGAGTCAAACCACTCTATATATCCATCTGGTATGTCCATTTACCAAGTTGGGAACCTCATGCACAACCGAGGAGGACTTCCTCTTATCCTCGGCTGAGGGAGTGTTACCGATGGCTTCCCCTGTGCCCGAGGGGAAGGTGAGCCCATTATGTAGACTGATGTAACAAAGTCATCTTCAAGACTCCTTAGTCACGCGGAGTATCTCATTCATGACTGAGGAGGTCCTTGTCCCACCCTTGCAGAACGAGGATGGCGCCTAACTGATAGGTCTTTTAGCTTGGGTTATTCACCAAGCCCCCTAGACGATGGTTGCCCGAGGGTGTGAACCATCGTCATGCGGGATTGAGTATACCCTGCAAGGGTCGTCAGGAATGTGACACTTAGCCTACACATGTTCGTGCAGTACCTTGTACGATTAGGGTTTTTGGTGAAACGCATCTAGGGTTTTGGTGAAGTACAACTGATCCTTGGGATGCCCCTCTAGGGTTTTGATAAGTTTAACTGACTTCTCAAATGCCCCTTTACTTTAGGGTTTTGAGGAGATACAACTGGCTCTTCAGTTACTTTTCCGTACTTCATTTTTACAATCATTTTCTAGAGACATCTCTTCATCTACCTTTTGAAAGTATATATAAGAGTAACATGTCATTTTCATTCTTCACTTTTCACAACTTGGTAAAAAAAAAAATACAATCGTTTTCTAGAGAGAGAAGTAACTGTCCCGAGTCTTCAAGGAAGTTAGCCCGAGGATTCAAGTCGTTCTCGTCTCCCTTAGCCGTCCGACTATTAAGGTATGCCCTTTGACCGACCCCTTGTGCTTTTGTATTCATTGAGTTATAGTCCTCGGGAAATAGATTTAGATAACCCTTTCCCCAACTGACCCGAGGACCCTTGTCTAGTTGTACGATGTATACTGCTTCTCTAACTGACCCGAGGGAGGTTGGGGATTTGGTCAATCAAGTAGTTCCCGAGGGAATTCCACTCTGCTCTTCCCCCGAGAGCGTTTCTTCTGAGGGGGAAGAGAAATTCATAAATAACCCTTGGATTATTTCACTTGCCTTTCGTAATAGTCCTTTTGGTTATCGTGACTCTTATTTACACAGAGGAGTGGTGACCATGGCTGATCAAGAAGAACAATCAATCCAGCAACCAACACCCGGGAGCGTAGCACAACTTCCTCTCGGTCCCGGTGATATTTACCTTTCTCCTGCCTATCAGAGATACCTCAAAAATGACGGTATCCAAGATCTCAATAGTAAATATAACTTTAAGGACGGATTTAGCTATATAGACCCTCAGCTCCTTTATACTGTAGATAGGCCGACCCCAGGAGCCATAGCTGTATATGACACTTATTTGAAAGCAGGACTTAGATTTCCCCTGCATCCTTTTTTAGTAGAGTTACTTTGTACATATAATTTAGCCCTCTGCCAGCTGATGCCGAATGCCTTGTCTAGCATTCTCATCTTTATTTCCTTATGTAGATTACTAGATGTACAGCCGAGCCTTAGACTATGGCGAAACATTGCCAAACTTGTGAATACATCCGGTAAGGAATATGCAACACAGTGGTATACTTTTCACAGTCGAGGGCTTTATAGGTTAAATGGGGGTCTTCCCTCGAGCAATAAGAATTTTAGGTCTAACTTTGTTTTTGTATATACCACTGACCCTCGAGGATGGCCTTTTCCCACTGCACCTACCGAGAGAGGTCCCAATTTTGACATTAACCTAGACGTAGAGACGATGACTGAGGAAGAAGCTAGGGTGGCCTTCTACCTCATGACTGTCGAGGTGGTGGCCAACGGTCAGAGGACGTTGGAACCACGATTCACCCTTCCAGACAAATCTTTCCTCGAGAACGAGTTCTTCCTCTGTTATGTGGGGTTGAGTCATCTTTTCCCGAGGGGTAGGACCATCTTCTCACATTGCCTTATTGTCTTTGTTTCCTTTGTCATATATTCTAACATGTTCCCTTACTTGGCAGAGAGAGTCATTACCGATCTTCCTGAAAAGATGGTAAGTGTTGTCAGCGCTGCTGAACTGAGGAAGAAGCAGCTTCAAAGGAGGATACAAGAGAAGAAGCTGGAGGTTCCTAACCCTCCCTCGGTAAGCCTCATTTATTTTGCTAGTTTTTTAGTTTACATAACTTTATCTTTCACTAACATATTGTTTACAGAATCCTCAACCAACGAAGTATAAGAGGAAGAGGGCCGAATCTCAAGCCTTGGCCATCGTCCCTCCTGACGACGCTATAATGAAGGAGATTCAGGAGATAGGGGCTTCTCACACTTCTGAGAAGTCCGCTCCTGAGGGGGAACACCCTGAAAGGCTCGAGATACTGGGGGTTTCTGATCCAAAGGATCTAGAAACCGCCTATCTCGAGGACTCTGTCCTTCACCGACGTCCTCCCCCAGCGGGGTCGGACAAGGTATTTACTGATTTATCCGCCCGAGAGAGGAGGACTCGGGCCAGAAAGTCTTTGGAGGAGCTGGTCACTGCCAAGGACGAGGAGGCTCTCAAAGCNGAGGCTCTCAAAGCCCGAGGGGTTGACCAAGTGGAAGATTTGGTTTCTTCCTGGATGGATGTAAGTATACTTGTGCATGTCCATCCTTGTATTATTATTTTTATTTTTATTATTATTTTTTTTTGCATGCCAACTGCTGATGACATAGGTATCGGTGCGAATGAGCGTGATGGCTCAACAGTTCAAGCACACGATGTCCACCGACATCCAGAGGCTGAAGGACCAGCTGAAGGCCACAGAGCAGCAGAGGGACGAGGCCATCAAACAGAAGAAACAGGCCGAGGAACAGCTCTCCAAGATGCAAGATGACTTATCTGCATCAGCTGCCTCCCTCAAGGATCAGGAGGAGAAAATTTCAAGCCTAAAGAAGAGATTGAAAAAAGTTCGCTCCATGAAAGCATCAGTGGAGGCCACTCTGGCAAAGAAAACTGAGCTGCTGAACAAGAATGCAGCAGCGCATGTGGAAGAGTGGAAGAAATCTCCTGCTGGTGCTGACTTTGCTGCTACTGTGGGGCTTGCGTCCTACGATCATGGTGAAGCCGATGCAATACGCAGAATCGGCCAAATCATGGAGAAGGAGAACATCAATCTTTGGCGTCATGTCCAGAAGGCCTACACTAAAATGCAAGAAGATGATGAAAAGGCCTTGATGGACGCTGAACTTGATGCTGAGTTCACTCCTTCAAAGAAGGACGAGGGGACTGTGGAACCAGCCACAGAAGAAACCGAGGTCCAAGACTCTGCTAGTGCCTCTTCTAGTGAAGATCCAATTAGAACTGCTAAATTGCGCCGTAAAGGTAGCAATGATAAGGATCACCCAGAAGAGTCTAGCCCCGAGTAGCCTCCATGTACTTTATCAGCTTTTTGTAATGTAATCTGTTCTTGTACTAAATGTTGTAGTGAATGGTAATGACTTAGTAATATAATTTTTGTTTCATTTTTGAGTTTGTCCCCCTCTTTGTCTACTTGATTATTTCATTCAAATACTTGATAATCTATTGTCTCGATGGACACATGCGATTATATTCAAAGTACAAAAACTGATAATCTATTGTCTCGATGGACACATGCGATTATATTCAAAGTACAAAAACTGATAATCTATTGCCCCGAGGGGCACATGCGATTATATTCAATTGCAAAATAGGTTACATTGATTAATTGTTTACAATTGAACGAGGACTAACTCTCCTTGCCCCAACAATTAAATAATGTAACTGCTATACATAGAACTTTTTGAGGTTGTCAGCGTTCCATGGCCGAGGGACTATGTTACCCTCCTCATCCTCCAGTCTGAAGGTGCCTAGTCTGACCACCTCGTTTACTTTGTAGGGTCCTTCCCAATTTGGTTGAAGCTTACCCATGGTCGGCACTCTACCAGTAGTCTCAAACTTCCTCAGCACCCAATCACCTGACTTAATCTCCCGAGGAAGGACTCTCTTATTGAAGTACCGTGTGATTTTTTGTTTATACACAATGGACTTCAACAAAGCGTTTCCCCGAGTCTCGGGTAGTAGGTCGAGGTCGACTGCCTTTTGTTCTTCATTTTTGTCGTAGTTGTAAAAGGTTATTCGAGCCGAGGGAATACCAACCTCCACAGGGAGAACTGCTTCACTGCCATAAACTAAGTTGAAAGGACTATGTCCTGTGGCCTCTTTAATGGTAGTCCTGGCCGACCAGAGCACGCCTGGTAGCTCATCGACCCATGAACCCTTTGCGCCCTCCAACTGTTTCTTGATTCCATTTACAATTATTTTGTTGGCTGCCTCTGCCTGTCCATTAGTTTGAGGGCGCCCAACTGCTGAAAACCGTGTTTGTATATGGAACCTGGCGCAGTATTCCTTTGTTGCTTTACTATCAAACTGCCTTCCATTGTCTGATAATAAGGTCCTCGGGACACCGAACCTAGTGATGATGTTTTTCCATATAAATTCTCGTACTTGCTTGTCACTAACTGTTGCAAGTGGCTCAGCTTCAATCCATTTGGTGAAGTAATCGATGGCCACGATTAAGAACTTTCTCTGACCTGATGCTGGGGGAAAGGGGCCGAGGAGGTCCAGACCCCATCTGTCAAATGGTAATGTTGGCAGTATGGCTGACAAGTCTTGAGAGGGTCGCCTTGGTACCTCAGCATAAAATTGGCAAGGTTTGCACTTTTGTACGAGTGTAATAGCATCTTGTTTTAGGGTAGGCCAATAGTAGCCTGCCCGAAGGGCCTTTCCAGCTATTGTCCTCGCGCCCTGATGGGAGCCACAAGCGCCCTCATGTATCTCTTTCAGAATGTAGTCACCTTCCTCGGGGGTGACACATTTTAGTAGTGGGTGCGTGAAAGATTTTTTGTATAATTGCCCCTCGTGCCAGAGGAACCACTTTGATGCTTGTTTGACCCTTTCAGCATCCCTACTATCCTCGGGAAGTTTGTCTTGTTGCAGATAATCAACTAGTGGCTGGAACCATGTATTTCCTCTTTCCAGAGTGTTAACTGTAGACGGCTCATTGATGCTTGGTTCCTTCAAAATTTCCCAATTAATTGTCCGAGGAGCTACCCACTCTGCTGAACTGGCAAGCCTGGCTAGGGCGTCTGCCTGTTGATTCTCTGACCGAGGAACATGCATAATCTCGAACTTTTTTAACTTCCCGATGAGGTCCTGAACCTTTTGGAGGTACATTTTCATTCCATCTTCCTTAGCCTCAAATTCTCCTGACACTTGACTGACTATTAGCTGGGAGTCGGACCTGACTACGACGGATTGCGCGCCTGCTGTTTGACACATTCGAAGACCGAGCAAGAGTGCCTCATATTCTGCTTCGTTATTAGAGGCGATGAACGCAAATCTGACGGCATACTCTAGCCGATCACCCGTGTCTGTTTTGATTAGTATTCCTGCTCCACTCCCAGTTTTTGTGGCCGAACCGTCGACATGCAGTTCCCATGGTTTGGAAACGTCTGATATAAGTGGTCTGTTAGTGCATTCCACAATAAAGTCAGCCAAGGCCTGGGCCTTAATTGCTCGTCGGGGTTCATACTGCAATCCATAGTCAGACAGTTGATTTCTCCACTCCGTCATTCTGTTCGAGTGGTTCTTTCCCTCGAGAACCTTCTGAATTGGCTGTCCGGTTAGGACTTTGATCTGATGAGATTGAAAATAGGGCCTTAATTTCCTGCTAGCCATAACGAGGGCATATACCAACTTCTCAATTAAAGTATACCGCGACTCGGCACCTCTGAAGGCATGGCTGATGAAATAAACTGGGTGCTGCACCTTCTCTCTTTCAGCTACGAGGACGGCACTGAGGGCATACTCCGATACCGCTAGGTATATATAGAGGGTTTCCCCCGGCAAGGGGGAGACCAACTTTGGTATCGTTGTTAAATGTTGTTTTAACTGTTTGAATGCCTCCTCAGCCTCGTCATCCCATTCAAACGTCTTTCTCTTCAGTGTCCTGAAGAAGGTGAGGCTCTTGTCAGCTGAACGTGATAAAAACCTCCCGAGGGCTGCCAGGCACCCTGTGAGTCTTTGTACCTCCTTCACAGACCGAGGAGATTGCATGTTTAGAATGGCCTGAATTTTATCAGGGTTGGCTTCTATTCCCCTCTCATCCACCAAAAACCCGAGGCACTTTCCTCCTTTTACTCCAAAAACACATTTTTTGGGGTTGAGCTTCATATTGTATTTTCGAAGGGTTTGTAGGGCCTCGGTTAGGTCAGCCACATGGTCCTCTATCTTCTTGCTTTTGACGATCATGTCATCCACATACACTTCCACATTCTTCCCGATTTGGTTTTCAAAAACCTTATTTACCAGACGCTGATATGTTGCCCCGGCGTTTTTCAATCCAAAGGGCATGACCTGATAGCAATAGATACCCTGGCTAGTAATGAAGGCAGTGTGAGGTTGGTCTGCCCGAGCCATAGGAATCTGATGATATCCGGCATTGGCGTCCATGAAACTGAACAATGCGTGCCCTGCCGTAGAGTCCACCAGCCTGTCAATCTTCGGCAGAGGATAGTCGTCTTTTGGGCAGGCTTTATTGAGGTCAGTGAAGTCCACACACATCCTCCATGTTCCATTTGGCTTTTTGACGAGGACAACATTCGCCAGCCAATCTGTGTACTTGCACTCCCTTATGAATCCAGCCTCGAGGAGTTTTTGGACTTCACTAGCTGCTGCGGCTATCCTCTCTGGACCTTGATGCCTCAACTTCTGTTTGACAGGCTTGTAGCCAGTTTTAATGTGCAGGTGGTGTTGCATGATGGTAGGGTCAATCCCGGGCATCTCGTTGGCCGAGTATGCAAACACGTCCCTATGAGCTTTTAATACATCGATGAGATCACCCTTGACCCCATCATCCAAGGCCTCCCCAATGCGAACTACCTCCTCAGGTAAATCACCGATCTGGATTTCAGCATATCCCTCAGCAGGCTGAGGCCGAGGATAGCTCTTGACATTCTCAGTTAGATACATTTCCATCCCGGTTTTTTCTGCTTCTGAGGGAGGTGTCTTTCGCTTCTTCATATGGCTTGGGGCTTCGGCATTCAACTTGAAACTATTTACATAGCATTCCCTGCCGGTGCGTTGGTTCCCATAGAGTTTCCCGACGGCACCGGTATCAGTTTCAAATTGAAGTAATAATTGGTAGGTTGAAATTGCTGCCTTTATCTGGTTAAGAGTTGGCCTACCAAAGATTACATTATATGGTAGAGGGACGTCGACTACCACGTAGTTGATCATCAAATTCCGCCCGCGCCCCTTTTCACCGATTCTGGTGGGCAGCTTTATTGTGCCTACCGGATAGGTAGACTTTCCACCGAAGCCGATGAGGGGGCGTCCCAAGGGCTGGACGTCTGTCTGTGAAATATTAAGTTTTTGCAGACAATCCAATGTGATGATATCAGCCGAACTACCACTGTCGATCAGGACCCGCTTTACATTGGCATTAGCAATCTTTACTTCGACGACAAGCGGGTCATCATGAGGTACTTGGACCGGGTGGACAGTGGAATCATCGAAAGTCATCGTCGGACAGGTTGGCCTATCAGCTGTCCCCACCTTCAGCACTTGATGGGTGAGGGAGCTTAGGTGTCCCTTTCGGGCATGGTTGCTCGCTCCCCCAGAGGCGAAACCCCCGTCGATGACATTTACTTCCCCAAATGTCTCTCCACTGTTTGCTCGGTTATGTTGTGGCCTTCTGTTATCTGAGCTTGTCTTGAGGTATTGGTCAATCTTTCCCTCATCAGCCACTTTATTCAAGTGCTTTTTCAGCTCCCGACAGTCTCGGGTGGTATGCCCACATTCCTTGTGGTAATCACACCACAAGTTTTTATTTCTCCTCCATTGAGAAGTCTTGACGGGGTTCGGCTTTGGAAGAGGGATGACGTCCTTAATGTCCATGTAAATTTCCTGGCGATTCTTGTTGAACCGAGGGTCATTGCCATCATCAGATTCCCGAGGCTTTTTACCCTTGTCTCGAGAGAAGGATTCCATCTTCCTCTTTCCGTCTTTGCCCGATGGATGTGTGTCCATCGGGTGATTGATGTCAGCCGCATTAATGTATCTTTTTGCCCGAGCCATTGCTTCGGTGAATGTGCTGACTTCGTCATGAAGTAAATCGAAGCGAAAACGACTTCGTTTGAGTCCTGACATCAACGCCGCGAATGCTACTGAATCCTCGAGGTTAGATATTTCTAACGACTCGGCGTTGAAGCGCTTAATGTATTCGCCGAGGGTCTCATTCTCCCTCTGTTTGCAAGCCATAAGTTGTATGCTTGTCTTTTTGTGCCTCTTTGCTGCAACAAAGTGTTGGTTGAACAGCAGCTCGAGGGTGGAGAAATCCGATATTACTCCTGATGGCAACTCAATGAACCAGTTGAGTGCCATCCCCTTGAGGGTGGTTGGGAAGAACTTGCACCAGGATGCTTCACATCCTGTTTGGACAGCCATTTGAGCTTTGTAGGCGGCCATGTGATCAGAGGGATCGGTGGTGCCGTTAAAATGCTCGATGGGTGGCACCTTTACCTTCTTCGGGTCCACAGTGTCCATAATCTCCTTGCTGAAGGGAGTCTTGTAGGTGAGGACACCTTGACGACGATCACGACCTTCTTCCTCAAAGTCTTCATGAAACCGGTAAGGTTTCTCATTCGCCTGGAGTCCGAGGGAACGATGCGCCCGGCGAGGGCTACGCTCTCGGTCTCTAGTTGAATCCCTAGCAGATGGTTCTGATAGGCGGTGAGGACGGTCTTGGGGTCTGTGAGTCCGATTAGGTCCCGCAACCTCTTCCTCAGCCTCCTCGCGAGCTCGGCGTTTCTCATTGAGGATAGTTCGAGCATCAGAATTTCTGACCCGGAGGACTTTGATGATTTCCCTCGCGTCAGTTTGACGCCTAAGCTCCTGACGAGCCTCAATAAGATCCCTGGCATCTTCAATAGTTCTGGATTTATCACGAGCCTTCTGCCCTTTTTCAGCTTCAAACTTCTTCATCTCCTTTACCCAACTCTGATCAGAATAACCAGGCTGTCCGGGAGCGAGGGTAGACCTACGCTCGGGTTGAGCTTGCTTGCCTTTGGTCCGAGACCCCTCCACATCTTGCCGAGAGTGATGTGTAGGAGCTCGACGTTGCTCAGGGACATATGCCCGGCTTCCAGAAGGCTGGGCTTGTAAGTTCTTGGCGAACTGTTGAAGACTCTCCTGGAAAGTCTGAGTCATCTGTTGCATGATGGCTGTCAGCTCAGCTCGAGTGACAACATCCTGCTGGGGAGGCTGAGCAACTTCCACATCCTGCCCAAGGGAATGCTCCCGAGGATCATGGTTGTTGTCAACCTGGGCGTCCCCAGCAGTGTGCCCCGAAAGTTGAGCTCCCTGACGTCTAGCTGCGTTTTGTCTTCTTGAGGTAGTCATGACTTGTTTGAACGATCCCCTCAGACGGCGCCAATCTGTTCCTGGTGGAACTTTTGTCTGAACTGGACCTGCGAACGTTTCTTGAGAACTAAATCTGACCTGCAAAACAGACAGAGGATGACTAACCCGGGGGGTTTTTCCCGGGAACGCCCCTCCGATGCTTAAGTCAGTAAGCTGGAAGAATCGATCCGAATTTTAGGGAATTTGTCAGAAATATCAGGAAAGCGTACCTTTGACTGCGGAAATCGTACCATATTTATAGTACGAAAGTACAGTTGTCAGGCCATTGGGATTATGACAAGTGTCATAATCTGACATCCCTCCGAAGGGAGTGTCTGTGAGGATCTTTTGTCCCTGTTAGGGGTAAAATAGTAATTTCCTTTGTATTGCCCTGTTAGGGGTAAAATGGTAATTTCCTTATATTGGGCCCAAGATCTGGACCTGGCCCAAACAATAAGCTTACTGAAATAATATAAGATCTATTTTTATAACTGTTTAAAAGGTTTTTTTAGGGGTTACTGCAATTTTATGATTGCTTTTTAAGGGGTTACTCAAGTTTCTTTAAGGGCTTTACAATGAGGTTACTGACTAATTGTTAGGGGTTACAATGGGGGTTACTGACTAATTGTTAGGGATTACAATGGGGGTTACTGACTAACTGTTAGGTGGTACAATGGGGGTTACTGATTAATTTTTAAGGGTTACTGGAATTTTATTATTGCCTTTTAAGGTGCTACTCAAATTTAAATCAATTTTATGATCTGCAATTAAGGGTTGTCAAAATAGAAGTACTTTTTTTTATAAATTTTTTAAGGTGTTGTTGATCTAGAATTGTATTGTTGCTGATGAAAAGTTTATGTTTTCATACCTTGAAGTTTTTCAATTTCTTCATTTTCGCAGATTTCTGAAGGAGTCAAGTCTAGCTGCATTAAGGATTCTTCAATTTCTTCAACAGATTCTTGAGATTGTTGATTATCATTGTTGTTTGCTATTGATTCTACTTCAATTGTTTCTTTTGAATTTGGAAAATTATCTTATGTATTGGACATTCTGATTGTTTAGAAAGTTGAATTTCGTTTGTAATTGTTGAACACTGTGCAGAAATTTTAAGGAATTTCTTGTGAAAAAATTCGGAGAATGAATGAAAGGAAAAGGCTGAGTAAAGAAGAGAGAGAAAGAAAAAAGCGGCGTATTAAATGAAGAGGAAGAAGTTTTTTAGGGTTTTACGCGTTTTTCCTAAATTAGCGCGCATGTGACTCCGTCAGCTTTTTTTTGTCTGTTTGCTGCCGCACGCTTTGTTTTGCGTGCGGCCAGCTGCACCAAATTTCCGCTCAAATTTTAAACTACATACAACTGAGATTTTCTAGAAAAACTAGCGTGGGACTAATTAATTATGGGACCTTTCTTAAGGGGCACTAAATAGTATTGTTAAGGGATTGATAGATTAGTTATAGTTTGACTAATATATTAAGTACTAATGAATGTGACTTGGGCCTAGGAATAGCAATTCAGGCCGAGTCCGACCCAACTCCGTTTTGAAGAAAAAATCCGTCTTAAAATAATCCGCTTCCGACTCCGCCAAAAAAATCCGACTCCGAGATTAAGTCGGAGTCGAATGCTAAAAATAATCCGAGTTATTCGACAATTAATGCGACTTTCCCGGATCTTCGACTCCAACTCCGCCTTTTATTTCTCTACTTATTGGGTATAATAATAATTATTATCATTTTTTTATTATCATTATCATTATTTCTACTAAACTAATACTACTATAATTAATGTCTAATTACGCACATATATGGCCGCTACTAAAAGGCTATCAACTTATCAATAGAGATGGCAATCACTCCACTCCGACTCCGCCTGCCTCCGCTTAATTAAATCCGAGGGAAAAAAATCCACCTCCGATTCCGTTTAAATAATCCGACTACAATCGGAGCCGGATCCTACATAATCTGATCCGAGTCCGACCCGTTGTCATCCCTACTTGGGCCTATGATAACGCTTTTTTATATGGCGTCGTGGGCTAAGTTCGGTTTTATGCAAAGGAGTTAATCAATCTCTAAATTAAACACATACATCTTAATGTAATCGAGGACTGGAAAGTTGGAATTTGTGAAGGACCAAAAAACTACACATATTCCTTAGTCATTTGATGAAACTATATATATATATATATATATATTTGTGGCGCAACGTTGCTGACGAGTTTAAGAAAAATAGTTACATTCATTATTTTTTTATAGGTCTAATTAAAGGTAACAAGTAACAACTTTCGGCAAAAGACATAAATATTAATGTAAATATAAATGTTTGCACTTTACAAGTCGAACCACATAAACATTAGAAATTAAACTTATACATTGGCTTAATGAGTGACTTAAAACTAAGAAAAATCCCATATCCTAAGTTAGAGTTGTAAGTGTTCCATTTCATATGTTATCTTAAGAGACTGTTCATTAAAATGTGGAAATATAAACACATTTTCATATTTAATTTAATTCAACTAATCAAATAATAAGAAACCACACAAAATTGAAGGTCGTGATTAAGAAAAAACTTAACTCACTAAAAAGCAAATTATCTATTTTGGGAACGAAACACCATAAATGATTATTGTGTTTACAAGGTGGTTCATTTCAGTAGCGCTGGGCGGCGGCAATAGCGGTGGTGTACATCATTTATGAAAGTCACATTTTTGTGATAAGACTTTAATATTATCTTCAAGGGAATTAATTTCAAAGTCACACCCAACCTTAACATGAACAATCTTGTTGTATAACCAAGATTTCAACTTAAGAGGGATGCTCATTGACAAATTCAAATTAAGGGGTTTGGTTTTTTTACGAGGCTGAGATTCTAATTCTTTGGGCAAACCTCCTTTAGACAACCCAGAAAGAAGCACTTGAACATCATCAGATTTCCCAGATTCTTCATTTTGTAATGCTGGAAATGTGCCATGCCCTATCTCCTTTCCCTTGTACGCAAGTGTGGCGCTGCCTTGTTGATACCCAATATCATTTACACTGTTTGGGTTCATTGTCTCCACAGATACCTATACCCAAAAAAAAAAAAAAAAAATGCATATATTATTGCATGAATTATTTGTCAATAAATTATAATTCTTGTAATTGGTGAAGTCAAAATAGTTAATCTTATTCTAGCTAGAATAATGTGTGTAAGGATGCATGATGTAATGTGATTAGGAATCAACATAATTTTCCTAATCACATATATCTTCGTTCCCCTCATTACCTCTGCTTTCCTTTATGTATTCTGAATCAATAACAATAATGTAGATTAACTTCAACTTCAAAAATTATGTTATAATTAAATAAATAATTGATTTAGAAATGGACATTGGTTTTTATAAATAAAATCAAAAAAGTAAATTTCAAATAATGGACGAAACGGCTGCATAAACCAATTGATCTTTTAAGGTTGTTCAATAACACTATGATATGTTATTAACATATATACAAGCCCTTAACTGAATAATATTAATTAGAAAGCAGATGAATAATATTAATTACCTGAAACCCAGGAGATTTGGTCTTCGTTGAATTGGGAATTTTGATAGCAAAATGCTTGATAGAGAAGGTAGGATTCTTAGGCTTCAAAGTAAAATGATGGACGCAAACAATAATGCTAACAATGAAGGCAGCCACGAATAAAGTAGACAAGGACCAATACACACACCGGCGACGGCTTTTTTGGTTAGTTTGCACCGGGTTACGGTACCTTTCTACAATTTCTGCATTCTCCGGTGGTGGCACACGATAGATTTGGTCCTTGGGAATTTGGATTATGTACGTTTCATGAGGTGGATCGTTAGAGGGAATCACCTGCATTTCGTCATCATCCTTGTCATTTCTTGTAACATTTCTCTCATGCTTTATGTTATAGTATTCGTCGAATTCCTCTTCTTCCTTGTTATAGGTATCATCCTTGTTGTCATCACCATCATTGTGATCATCTGAAGTAGCAAGTGGGTCCCGCTCCTCCATTGACAAAATGGGGAGCGGTGCTCACAATGATCTACGAGTTAATAGGATGAAATCTTTTGAATCGTTTATTGTTATATTATTAATAATAATAATAATAATAATAATATATGACATAAGAAAAGATAATATTGTATAAGAAAAATTGAGGGGATATGATTATTTGATGAGTAATTATATTTTTATGGTCTGACGAGCTATAATTTTCTTCTTCTAGGGTCTTGAAAATGGGATGTTTTTCTATCATATTGAAATTAAAATGATGACAATGGATAATGGGGGAAAATTTTGGGTTGGAAGAGAGAGAAAATGAGGGATGAGAGGTTGTTACACCCTAGCTTCTAAATAAGACATATTATTGTGTTGTCATACTTGTCAATTGTAACACCTCTTAATTAATTCTCTTCCTCTATGTCTTGCCTATTCTTTCACACTTCTTTAATTAACTATCCTTTTTAACTTTCTATTGCCTTTTGCTTTCAAAGGATAGATAGATTAAGAGGTGGAGGATGATCATATCATGCCAAATTGCCAAACCCTGCCCATTTTTACAATTTTACCTACCTTTTTTTAAAAAAGGAAAATGTGATGAGATATTAATTGATCCAAATATTTTTTTTTCTTTATAATTTCCGTAAATAATAAGTACATAAACTAATATTATATATGTCTGTATTGACCGTCAAATTATATTTTTAATTAAACATTATGAGATCAACAGAATAATATTAGCTATTTTACTCATGATCGACATGACACTTTAATATTCATGCATATTTTAAAACTCTGACATATGTGCATGTAATTAATGTAGCTAACTAAAATCACATATTAAAAGAGAATTATGGCATATATATTATGTATAACCGTACATTATCTACCTATTCAGTAGTAGCCATATAATTAGCAATGACCATGCCTACATGACTAACCACTACCTCCACATTTACTTTTATGGAATATAACCTTTAACTTTATTTACCCAATGCAACACCCTCCTTAGCTTAATTTTTTATCACAAAAATATGGTGTAAGTCAACTTATATTTCACTATATATACATGAAAATTAGATATGATCCAAGCATTAAACATCAAAGCAAAGTGTGCCCTTGCCCACCACACCTCACCTCACATTCCAATCCAAAATGCCAAGTTTTCTCCAAGGTACAACTTTATTCTTCTTAATAGTTTACTCTCTCTTCTTTCCTTCCCCAGCCCAAGCCATCTTTGGTAGAGCCATAGAAGATGAAGAAGCCCAACAGCTTGGCCTTAATCTCAATAAAGAAAAGCTGAGCCATTTCAAGTTTTACTGGCACGACGTTGTTAGCGGGCCAAGGCCAACATCAATTTCGGTGGTGAAACCCCCCAAGAGGTCCCCAACTGCATTTGGGCAGATGAACATGATCGACAACCCACTAACCGAAGGGCCGAAATTGAGCTCAAAGCTAGTGGGTCGGGCCCAAGGGTTTTATGCAGCGGACTGCCAGACAGACATTGGGCTTCTGATGGCGATGAATTTTGCTTTCATTGGAGGAAAATACAATGGTAGTACAATAACAGTGTTAGGGAGGAATATGGTGTTGAATAAGGTAAGAGAAATGCCAGTGGTTGGTGGAAGTGGACTGTTTAGGTTTGCAACAGGTTATGTTCAAGCTAGGACTCATACCTTCAATCCCAAAAATGGAGATGCTACCGTTCAATATGATTGTTATGTCATGCATTACTAATTACTTAGCAATTTAGCATGGCATCACTTGCCTAGTAGCCCGCCTACATATATATATATATATATATGCATGTAGTACGTTTTCATTTTCAAATACTTTAATGTTACCTACCACTTTCTTATTAGGGGCTAGCTATGTAATATTATAATGTTAATCAACCTTTCATTTGATTATATTGTGAAATTTTGGATCGTATGTGACCAAATATATATAAGAAAATATACCATTTAAGTCTTTGTTTCATTTAAGAACATGTGTTTTTTTCCTTTTTAATTACATTACATACCGAACACGTTTGAAATCATAAATAAAGCAGAAAGGGGATGTTGTCAAGTATAACAGTAGGAATGAAACACCATCAATTAACTTGACAAGTTGACAATTTAATTAGCTAGGCTAATCGCATCAGCGGCTCATCAAATAATAGTGTAATTAAATCAAATTATATTATAATTGTGTTTCCTTCACAGTTCAGATTGTATCGTGAAAGTTAAGTTAGAATTAGGACAAAAGTATAACTTCGTCAAGAATAAGGGATTGTAAAGGTAATTAAGCAGAAAAGGAAAAGAGCGAAGGGCTCCCAGCTTTTCTAGTACTGCAATAATCACGGTCAACACTCCACATATAAGACTTGAAGTTTCATATTGAAGCATCCAACGTTACAATAGTCGCAGTCAGAGTATTATCAGAAGATTCAAGACATACAGTAGCTTTATTTCCACCGAAAAAAGTACTGTATTTGACAAGGAGTAAACGATAAAAGTAAATAAATTTTTCCATAGCTTTACTATCAACTTAGACTATTGGTTGAGTTAATTCTCTAATGAGAGTCAGTGTGACTCAAATGGTTCGAAACTAAAACATTCCCTATCCTAAGTGGAATTATTATTAAGTGGTGAGTATGGTAGCCCCATGTTGCTCTCAGCCTCTCACATTTCTAGCTAGCTTAATGTAATTTTATGTGCGAGAAAGTGATATTATATATACACTACTATACCGTATAGACTATCCTTGAGTGTCAATTATCAGCTTATAAACTTATATATAAACAATAACTTTATTTGAAAGTGTGAATAGCCGCACTATAGCACTAATCTTAAAACTGAGATATACAAGAGCATGCGCATGTAACATGATCAATAATTCAACAGAAGTACAGTAAAGCCAAATAATAAGAATTCAGCAAGCAACCATAATCAATTTGCAAAATTGCAACTTTCGAAGTCTAATGTCCGTAGTTGGTAGGTGGAAATGCATATACGTTTTACAAATCATATACATAATCTATGTTCGAGAAACGAAGCTAAGGGAGATAGGGTTAGGTGGGGTTGCAAATGTCTTAGTAATTTGTTAATAGACACATTAATTACATTTTACCAAAATGTCGTGGGAAACATATATTTGATTACTACGCCTCACCATTTTTACCGTAATCTCACATTACAAAAGTCATAATTAGTCACTATCTAATTCACTTTGGTGTTGGATTTACATGTGCATTGTTGTATTTATTGGAATGCAATTATATATGTATATATGAGGTGTTTTACAGTTTTAGCATATGGTCAAATTGGTGGGCTAAGCCTATTTAGTCTTTGTATTAAGAAGAAAAAGAACATCAATAAGTGGACTTACTTTGAGATTTTCCAAAACAATAATGATTGTGCATACTCCTCAAATTAAAGTGCTCTTAATTTGATGCATTCAACATGAACACACTTTTAATGTAATATATAGATAATCTTGTATGTGACTACTCGCTTTGATAGGAAATGGTTACCTTGTAACAAGTGTTAGTAACTCTAATGGAAAAATAAATTTAGGCTTTTGAACATGGGAGGTTATGCTAGCTTACAATAGAAAGCTAGTAATCATAAAATATTTATAGATTATAGATGGTTAAATAGTTAAATGGCTACTCCCTTTCAATTATGTGATAAGATATGATGTAATGGTTAGATCTTAAAATTAGTGAGTTTTGACTTTTGACCATAGTATTAGATGTATTGCAAGGTTAAGTTATTAGAATAACAGGATTTGTGAAATTGTGAGTAGCATATTTATAATGCATGGGCCAAGCTGATAAAGTGGCAGGGGGCAAAGCCCATGGGCTTCTTGAAACCGCTATTAACACAATCATTATACTATACTCCCATGAGTATAATTACCAGATATACCCCCTCTAAAACACTGTGTTTCATACAACATTTTTTTTTCTTTTTTTCCATAATTTTGGTCATTTTCTCTGTAAATTTTCTCTCTCCTCATTCCTTTTCAATTTCTCTCTCCTCCAACAACCGATTTCCCTCTCTAAGAACTACAACAATGGAAGATCAAGGAAAAATTATATAGCAATTGAAGAAATAGATAGAAATATGCAGATTATCAATAATTTTGAAGCAGAAACAGGTTTGAATATTATAAAATTTGAATATTACGCTATCATGATTGCTGAAATGATAGATTACATTTACTAATATTCATATTCATAACTGATTATAATGTTCTTCATTGATGAATGTAATATTAGTTTTATGAAATTAGTTTTATAACACTATTTAGTATTATATTCGTTATTTACTGTATAATATTTGTTTTTCCTCTGATGAGAAATGCATACGGTGAATATTTCTTCAACTGAAATTAAAAGTAACACTTTGTTTTCATATCTAAATAATATTCATTTTTTGCAATGTAATATTCATCTTGTTCAATGTAATATTCATTTTAATGAATGAAATATTCAATTCTTTCGACGAATACTCAAAAATGACTTATTTATTTTTATAAGATAGAATATTCATTATTAATTAAACATTATTGTTGTCAAAAAGTTGAATATTACATTGAACATTTAATACTTGAAAGTTATATTCATACTTGAAATGTAATATCCATATTTTGAAAGTGTGCAACATTCACTTACGCTGGATGAATATTATGTGAAGCAAAATGGTTATATATAATGTTTCGTTTATAATTTGAATGTAATGCTTACGAAAATGTGTAATATTCATTTTGTTGAATGTAATATTCACCTTTTACTATTAATATAATATTTACTATTATATGATATGCTTGTGAACATTGATGATTAAGGACTTGTTCTATTCAACTTATTTTTGCTGATCTGAACTTATTTTTACTTATCTGAACTTATTTTTGCTGAACTGAACTTATTTTTGTTGAAACTATTAACAATTTATTAAGGATAAAAACTGATTTTTGCTTAACTGAACTTTTTTTTGCTGAAACCATTAACAATTTATTAAGGATAAAAACTGATTTTTGTTGAACTGAACTTATTTTTGCTGATCTGAACTTATTTTTGCTGAACTGAACTTATTTTTGCTGAAAATAAGTAAAAATAAGACGAGGAGAACGGGGCCTAAGACATGTATATCAATTATCGTGATGTTTTTGTAGGTGAGTCTTTGCAAATAATCAAGAGGAATTTGAATTGCTGAATATAATGATTACAAGAGATGATATTCAAATGATACATTTCTCAGTTGATTCAATATAAGAATTGATTGTATCTAGATAATGAGGAGAACTGAACATTATTCATCATAAAATGAATATTACATACGTGAAAATGCATATTACTCATCAAGTATTGATTTTAAGATTAATGAGTTCAAAAACAGAACAAATGAATACTACTTTTTATATAGTGAATATTACTTTTTACATAATGAATATTACATACAATAAAGTGTATATCACCCAACAAAGTGAAAGTATGTTAGTGCAAGTTTGAGGATGAATATCATGTACTGAAGATGGATATTTAGTGTTGAAAAAAGGGACATTTTGGTATACAAAATGAATATTAAGCATTCACTAGCTATTAGCACAAATTTGAAGACTCATAAAGATACATAATATTTAAAAAAGAAGAATATATGAATTTAGTTATAAATATTACATGTTCAAATATGATCATAAAACTTTTTTTACCTGAATTTGATCTATAATATTTGAAAAAAGAAGTGTTTAAATACATAATATTGACAGCACTGCCTAAAATTTTATACTTTATAAAATGAATATTACATTATGAAAAATGAATATTACACACGGAAAAATGATTATTACTCCCGTGTAAACTGTACTTTGCATAAAAGGTAAGTGCGTGAGGAACACGTGCCCGGGAGTATACTGTGAATTGTGCTCCCGGGAGCACATAATTAATAAATTGCCCTACTAACAAAAAAAAAAAAAAGGTGGTCGATTTATGATTTGTGGTCCATATAATAATGAACATATTAAAATTGGTCATAGATAGTTGCCTAAAGTAGAGCATGATTGAAAAGCAAAGGCCCACAAAAAAAAAATATTCATAGACCAATAAATTATATATGTAAAATTGTATATCATAATGGCATTTTGAGTTAATATGTTAAAAATTTAGGAGTAAGGTTATAAAGTTTTCTACTTATTTATAAAAATATCATGTAATTTATTATTTATATATATCACAGTAATTTACTAATCCCTCCGTTCCTAAATGTTTGATACGGAATCTTGACATTATTCATAAAATGGAAGAATCTTGTAAATTACTTTCAATTTATAATACATAAAATTCACATGGAGTCTTGTTTGATTCGTCTCAATAAGTTTGTTATTAATATTCAATTATTATAATTTTTACATATATATATAATAAGAGATATATAAGCTCAAATAAATACATTGACATATGTGTAAGTTAAAACGTAACAAACAAAAATGACCGGCGGGAGTAGAAATTATCCGATTCATCATCATTAATGAGATGAGAGCCAGGGGAAGAGAACAATTAGCAAAAGTCAAAAGTTTAACGGTACACTGTCTCTGACATAGTGAATAATTGAACATGAATATGCCCGAACTTTAACTGCCAAAAAACATACAGTAAAACAAAATCAATCAGTGAAGTGAAGTGAATGAAAATGAGATAAGTGGAGAATAAAAAATCAGATTGTTTAGCCACTTGTTGGAATAATACTGTTTTCCACCTAACACACACACCCCATGTCTCATCTCATCTAGTAGTAAAACACAAACACCCACCTCACAATAACACTCGCTCTCTCTTTAGTAGTCTAGTTTTATCATTGTAGCAATTTCAAACTCTAATTTAATTTTTGTTTTGGGAGTTACAATTAAATTTTAAAGGGAAGATGGAAGATTTAATGAGTCAATTCACGTTTATGTCAAACCAAGCACTTGAAGACAAGAGCTTCGATCCTTCAAACATAGAAGATTTAATGAAACTGTTTGAAATAGAAGCTTACAAATCATGGGCAGCAATGGAGTTAGAGTGCAACAAAGAAGAAGAAGAAGCTGTTAACACCATGGAAGAAGCTGAAGAAGAGATCAATTCTGCAATGGAAAGCGCCATGGAAGAGTTTAGAAGATTCGAGGAAGAAATGGAGAAAGAAGCTATGGGTGAATATTACAGCCTTTTAAATAAAGGAGAAGCTGCTAGAAATATGGGGAATACAATGGAAAAATCAGCGTATGCTGCTTCTAAAAAATATGTAGAAGGTGCTCTTAACTCTGCTACTAATTCTATGAGATCTGCTTGGAAAGGCATCTCCTCTCATAAAGTTCACCCTTCTTAATTTAATCTGTCTATCATGCTTTGTTATTATATTTTTCTATCATCAATATAATGTTGTTCATCTGATTAACTTTAATTTTAATCTCTGGATTATTACTATGAGTATATGCTTAATTATGTTAGATCAACCTATGTATTTGTATGCATATACGTACGTACGTACTTCAGCTGATTCATACTGCTTTCATTTTGGATCAACCTACCTATATACGTAATTCTTAAGATTCAAACTAGGGAATTCAAGAACGGATAAAATTGAGAGGACTGTTATTGAGTTAAAAGAATTAAAGAGCTTAAAACTACTCTAGTTCGATAATAAAATTGACAGGTGAGGCTATTTTGAGTCGCAGCATAGATTCAAGTTCAAGTTAGATACAGATCGGTTTTTGCTCAGCTCCTTGGCCTAATTTCCTTGATATAACTCCTAAACTAACACTTTCCGTTCAGTTCACATGGCCGGTAACAACATCCATATGTAAATAACTACATAAGGCACAAGGGTCAAGCCGTCAAGGTTAAGGCACCACTTAATTTCAAGGTGGAACCTCCTCAGTTTTAATTATGAGCCACTATTCATGTGCATAGACGCATAGTGCCCGTTTCCGTTTTAGCTTGAAGACTTTTAGGATGACCCACCACTTGATTGTTTGTCCTTCTCTTTTCTTTTCTTTGGGCTTGATAAATCTGAAAATTCTTCTGTGGTCGTTTCTCAAACGGCCACCATAATTTATATATGTTATGTATCTAATTATATTAATAATGGAGGTAATATTAATTCCTTCTGATAAGTCACTTGAGTGTACCTCCCAATCTTTCATCGTCATACTCATTTCCTAAGGATGGTTGCATGAAGTATAACAGATTGTAAACCATTTTTCTAACCAATAAGGTTACTAGAAATAAGGTCATGATCGAATTCAATATTTATTCACTCCATTTTCATTTAAGTTGAGTATGGTAGGTCCTCTGTGATGCATCAACCTTTCAAGCTTCAGGAGTACTAGTGTAAGGCCATTAAGAGACATGATAGAGCATAAACCGCTTTCACGGGACTCGTCATTGTCAAAAGTATTTACCAAATAGCTACTTTTCAAAAATATTTATCAAAATGGCTAATACATAATAAAACTAGTTAAACCAACCTACTTCCATTGTTGTTATCAATAATTAATCTTTTATTTCCATATGCAAAAAAATAAAATGGATAGATAATCATCATATCTCATTTTATAATGTACATGTCTTCTTTAGTCTTTACTATCAATTGATACCATATACGAGTAGATATGAAAATTGTGAAATTATGCAGTATCAAGAATAGATTCCAAGGTTTCCAACAATTATCACGTGGTAAAAAGATAAGAAGATAATAAGATGGAGTCTGGGGCGGTCCCTTAGAAGCCTGAATCAAAGGCTACTATCCACTATTTTTGAAATTCATGTGTCCCAAATGAAAAGGTTGGCAAAAACTTTATGAGATGCCCAGGGAAAATATAAACCCGGATAGGTGACTTGGAGTAAAGAAGCCTTAAGAGGGATGATGACAAGTGTTTAAACTGTTGTAGGGAAAAGTCAGGGGCGGTTTTGGGCCAGTGCAAAGTGATCGACCGAACAGGGCCCCCAGATTTTTGGGGCCCCGAAATTTGGATATATACGATTCAATATCAAAAAGGAACAGAAAAGTTGTGTTGGATTAATGGTCAAGGCAATAATAGATTACATTGTAGTCACAAGTTTGATTATGCTCACAATCAATTTAATGTTTTTTTTTTGTTTTGTTTTGGGAAATGCTAAAAATACAGTTCAAGACCATCAAGGCCTACGAACTACCAACATTAAAGCTCTTGTTTTCTCCACCGTATAATTAATAAATTAAATAATCAAATTTTGGTCAATAATCAATTTGATTCCAATTTCCAAATTTTCTTTTCCTAGCAAACAATTTATTTCTTAATCTAATTTTCGAAACACAATCTTTAAAAAATTTGTTCTCCCAAAATTAATTTCACCCTTATTATTTTGTAAGGTTAATTATTTTAAGATGGAATTGATTATAAAAACATTGTTTATCTACCAAATTTTTTGTATATTCATTTTTTTTATATCTTCCAATTTACAAATAAAAAAGAAATATTTAAGGTCATCAAATTCGAAAATTCTATGTATATTGCAAATGTTGCGATTACTTTTAGTCTATCATACAGAGGGCCTCATTTTAAAAGGTTGCACGAGGCCCCATAAATATAACATCATCGTAGTCCCGGCCTTGGGAAAAGTCGTTTTTCCCTTATATTCCAAACTAGCCATAAGAGGAATGATAACAAGTTTTTAGGGTCCGATACCTATTGTTGGGAATCATGTGATGGTCCAAGGCACGTGGTAAAAAAAATAAGGCAAAGATAAGATGGTGTCCGGGGCGACCCCTCGGGATGCCTGAATTAAAAGATATTATCTACTATTTTTTGGGATTCGGAAGTCATTCAAAAAAGTTGTCAAAAACTTTTGGGGATGTCCGTACGGGGAAAATATGAACACAAATCAGGTGATTTAGAATAGGAAGGCCTTAAGAAGGATGATAACAGCGGTTTGACTGCTTTGGGCAAAAACTGTTATTCCCTTGTTCCGAATAGGCCATAAGAGGTATGAGAACAGGTTTTTAGGGTCCGGAACCTATCACGCATAATTCTGTGACGGTCCAAAGCACATGGTACAAATACAAGACAAAACAAGACGAAGTTCGGGGCTACCCCTCCGGAGGCCTAAATTAAAGACGATTATGTACTGTTTTTTGAGATTCAGGGGTTCCTGAAAAAATTTGCCAAAAACTTTCTATGGGGCATGTATGGTAAAATATGAACCCAGACCAGGGTATTTGGGGTGAAAATGACATAACAGGGATAATAACAAGTGTTTAGTCAATTCTCGGGAAAGGCTATTTTTTTCCTTATTCCGATTAAGCTATAAGAGGAATGATAACATGTTTTTAGGGTCTGAAACCTATCGTGAGGAATCCTGTGATGGTTCACATCACGTGGTAAAAAAAAGGGTTTTGTTAAGATGGAGGCCTGAATTAAAGGTTATTATCCACTGTTTTTCGGGATTCTGGAGTCCTAAAAAAAAGTTGACAAAAACTTTTGGGGGTGCCTATACGGAGAAAATATGAACCCCGGCTAGGCGATTTGGAGTGACAGGCCTTAAAACGGATAGTAACAAGTCTATAGACTGTTGTAGGGAAAAGCCTTTTTCCCGTATTCCGGATAAGCCATAAGAGGGATTATACAGATATTTAGGGTCTGAAACATATCGTGGGGAATCCTATGATGGTTTAAAGCACGTGGTACAAAAATAGGGCAATAATGTGACAAAGCCCAGGGCGATCCCTCCGAAATCCTGAATCAAATGTTACTATCCGCTGTTTTTTTAGCTTTCAGGGTTTCGAAAAAGTTGCCAAAACTTTCCATGATTGATGCCCGCATGGTTAAAATATGAACTCATTCTTGGATATTTGAGGTGAAAAGGACATAACAGGGATGATAATAAGTGTTTAGTCGGTTTCCAAGGAAAGGTCATTTCTCCCTTATTCCGAATAAGCCATAATAGGATGATAATAGCTTTTTAGGATTTGATACCTATCATGAAGAATCTTGTGATGGTCCACAACACGTGGTAAAATAACAGAGAGAAGATAAGTCGGAGTTTGGGGCAACCCTCCAAAAGTCTAAATTAAAGGCTATTATCCACTGTTTTTTAGATTTCGGAGTTCCAGAAAGAAAGTTGCCAAAAATATTCCGGGGTGACCGTACAAGAAAAAATATGAACCCAAACTAAACGATTCGAGATGAAAAGGCCTTAAGAGGGATGATAACAAGTGATTTTTTTAAAATTTTGTTTGGTTTCTTAAAGGGAATGCATGGAAATATTTATTTTATTTGTTATTCTATATATTTTAGGGTGTAGCTAGGTAATAATATATTCAGTGGAGATAATTGAAAATTTAAACTAGTTGAATGTGTAGTGTGTCGAAAAAAAAAAATTAAGTTAATAATACATCATATGGAAAAAAAAGCATAAAATAACGAGTAATATGTATAAATAAAAGATTGACTCTTCTACTCCGTATAATTCCTAGCAACGACTTTTTCTGTATGGTTGGCTGTATGTCAAACAAACTGTGCGGCTGTGCTTGAGAAACGCTAAGGCCCTGTTCTCCTCGTCTTATTTTTGCTTATCTGAACTTATTTTTGCTGAACTGAACTTATTTTTGCTGATCTGAACTTATTTTTGCTGATCTGAACTTATTTTTGCTTATCTAAACTTATTTTTGCTGAACTGAACTTATTTTTGCTGAATTTGTTTTATACTAATTAAAAATTATAGGGCAATTATATACTATAATTGAATTTTATTTAGGTGAAAATAATTGATTTATTATAATCTCTAAATTATATATAATCTGATTTTTTTCCCTCAAATTTCAAAAATCTTATAGACAAAGGAATACACAATATTTTATCATCTTCTTTTTAGTATCATATAGTTTCCATGTATAATAATATTATCATATATCTATATTAACTTATATTTATTTTCATATAAAATAATATATTTCCAATTTTCCATCAAAAATATAAAATCATATGTAAATATTTTTTTAAATATTATTTCCATACAATACATATTCTCCTCGAAAATGCTACCTAAATATTTTTGAAATTATATTCTACTGTTTTTATACCACAATTTCTCATTTAAAAAGATGTGCACATATAAATATCCATGTACAAATTAATTTGCATAATACATATAGATTTTTGTTTTTTTTGAACTAAACTTATTTTTGCTGAACTAAACTTATTTTTTCTGATCTGAACTTATTTTTGCTGAACTGAACTTATTTTTGCTGAACTAAACTTATTTTTGCTGAACTAAACTTATTTTTGCTGAACATAAGACGAGGAGAACAGGGCCTAATATTAACGGCCGTTAAATGTTATTAAATAAAATTATATTTTTTTGTTAGAGGGGATAATATAATTAAAATTAATAATGTCGCATAACCAGCTAGGAAAAAAAAGCAATAAAAAGAAAACCAGCACACCGTCTCTCATTCAACTATTTGGAACTGGCAATGACAAAAAAACTCTATTTGAGTACCAAAAAATTCATGAAAATCACCTATAGTTAATGTCGAAATCAACTAAGGATATATCAAATTCAGCATCCAATATAGAAAATTATAGAGAATATGAAGAATCAATGGAGTTTAATTTGAAGTTAGTTGATGAGATGTCGACTGCGGCGACCAAGTTGCCAACTAGGTTGCATGGGTTAAAAAACGGGGTCAAAAACGGGGACGGGGACGGGGACGAAAAACGGCAAAATCAAAATTTCTAAAAACGGGGACGGCAAGGAATCGGCAATTAAAAAATCACAAAATAATTTAAAATACAATAGTCTTTAATATTTTAATGTAACAGTAACATAATAGTTAATTCATAAAACGTTAAAGTACAACATTACCATTAATCGATTTGTGGTCATCGTGGTCTCCCACAAACTCGTCGTCGTTCGTTCAAACTTCACCTGGAATTCAGTCCAAGTCGCTGTCGCCTGACACTTTTTATTTGATGATTTGATGAATGTCGAGTGAAAAAAAAAGCAAATAGTGAATGTTGAGGGAAGAAGTCAGATTAAAAGAGATAAGTGTTGAGTAAACAATTAGAGAGAATTGAAAGAGACAAGAGGAATAAAAAATTCAGTGAAGTAAGAGGAATGAAAGAGATGGAGAATTGAAGAGGACTAGAGGAGTAACTGAGTAAGAAGGTCGGTGAAGTAGTTTGTCAAACAATAAACCCTAGACTTTGGTTTTGAATGGTATTTTAATAATGTTGGGCCTTAGGCTCTTATTTGCATTTGGACTTTTGTCCTAAAAACGCTGGGGACTTCTATTTTGTATCTAAGCCGACCCCGAAACGTCCCCAAAGTAGCACACCCGTCCCCGCCCAATTGATGTCGACCTCGAAACGTCCCCAAAGTAGTATACCCGTCCCCGTCCAATTGGTGCCGACCCCGGGACGTTTTTCAAGCGTCCCTGTACCGTCTCCGTCCCCGAAACGACCCCAGTACGGATTCGCCAAAGGTACCCGTGCTTCATAGGTTGCCAACGCAACTTCATCTTCCTTCATCGATATCAATGGCTATGACCCAAACTCGTTGCTAATAGTGTTCATCCCAATTGCAATGGTCGCCATTTGATAAAAATGGAGTGAAGAGATGAAAATAATACATTTCAAAACTAAGGAACTCAAAGAAAATATACAGAGTTATTGTTACATGAAAGGTGTTAAGAAAAATAACAAAGAGTGGGACTGTGGGGTTAACCACAACCCATCTAAATTTTAATCTCTTTTTTAAGTTATTATAGCGTTATTCCAAATGAGTTATGTATTTGAGAAATTAAGGTTACTAATAGTTATGTTAGTTAATTGGATGATAGTTCGTTGTTACTTGTATAAACAATGACGGTTACTTGTTAATAATAGTTATGTTACTTGTTATTTATTTGAATGATAATTGTTACTTAAATAAACATTGAAGGTTATTTATTAGTAATACTTATTTTACTTGTAATATATTTGAATAATAATTGTTACTTATATAAATGATGAAACTTCTTTATTAGTAATAGTTATGTCATTTGTTACTTATTTAGATATTAATGGTTACTTATTTGAAATATATCAATTACAAGTATTTATTTAAACAACAAGGGTTACTTATTAGTAACCTTAATGTTACTTTTTTGAAAAATGATGGCTACTTATTTGAACAATAAATGTTACTTATTAGTAGAAGTAGTATTACTTGACTTATTTATATAATGACGGTTACTTATTTGAATGAAAATTGTTACTTATTTAAACAATGAAGGTTACGTAGCTTATTAGTAATAGACTACTACTAATGTTAGTAGTTAGTGATAATAAGGTTACTTTTCTAGTAATTAATTGATTGTTACTTATTTAAGCAATAGAGGTTACTTATTCAAATACAATGATTGAATTTGAAATGCAAGGATACTACTTATCTATATGATAGGGTTACTAATCATAAATATACAATGTTAAGCAATCCAATTAATGTGTTCATCAACACTTCCACCTCTGTAATTAATAGAAACAACCAACTACTCCATAATTCATATAAAGTCATAAAATCATTTTCCTTAAACGTTAGGATGTAGTAACATTGTACCAATAGCTTTATGCCATAAGACCACAAAAGTACACTAAAATATACATACAAATCAATAAAGCAAAGCATTAGATACTCATATACCAATACAGAGGTAATTAAAGCATAGTCTGAGGGTTACACATATTAAACTAAAAAACTCATAAAATAATACAAAGATTACAATAATTGGAGGAATCTCATAAAAGCATATGGCTGAACAATACATGAATAAAAGTCTATAACCTCTTGTATAATTACATCTATTTAAAGCCATAATGAAATTACCAAACATAAAACATTCAAAATATTAAAATAGATACAATTAATTACAAAAATTGAAGAAAGTTTGGTGAAATTTCATTTGAACAAATACAATTCGAATAGTACTATAGCTTTTACGTTCTCATTAAAAAAGAAAACTTTGAACTTGTGCAAATTCAGATTGACAACACACAATCAAAAGATACCAAAGTAGAATAAGATAATTTAAATCCCAACTGAAAGAGAAAATTTAAGATAATGATTAGGAGAAGACAAAATTTGAGACAAATTTCATGGGAAGAAGAGAGAGATAATAGCAGTAAAAAAGTAAATGTGAGAAATGAAGTCAAATAACCGTAAAGAAGAAAGCAAAAAGAGCAAAATAAAAATCCCTTAGTTGACTGTCTCTTTAACGACGTTTGGGCTGGCTTTAATGCCCAATACTAAATGGGCCGGCCACACCATTAAGTTATGGTGTGGCAGACCTCATAGGAAAGTTTGTTTAAATCCTTAGGTCAATTGGTTAGTATTGCATAATTATTTGCTAGATGTTATTTTTGAAATTAGCTTTAAAAATGGTGATTAATATTCTACGATTTTTTATTGCAATTGTCCTGCTTACTTCAGTTGAACTGAACGAATTGAACTGAGCTAAACTGAAGTGATTGGAGCCGAACTGAAAGTTTTTATTATAGAATAATGATTTTTAATTATGAATTATTGATTATTTATTTTTAACTATTGATTATTGATTTTTAATTAATTATGATTATTTATTTTTTTACTATGATTTTTATGGATTGACTATGACTATTAGTTTTTAACTACGGATTATTAATGATTTTAACTATGGAGTAATGACATAGTAATTATTTTGATATTAAGTTACTATAATTTTTAAACAAAAAAACATTATTGGTAGTCTATATTTTAGAAATAAAAACCAGTAATATATCTTCATATTTTTGTGAATAGTAATCCAATTATGTGGTATAATTATAATTTTGTAAACAATAATAATGATAACAATAATAACAACAACAATAAGAAGAAGAACAAATAATATTAGTAAAAATAATAATTAGCAAAAAAAAAAAAAGAGCTGATCAAGCTGAATTGAATAAAGCTGAACGGAAATGAACTAAACTAAACTAATTTAAACGGAAGTAAACAGGCCTAAACATGGCACA
Source organism: Suaeda aralocaspica (assembly GCA_016808085.1). Taxonomy (NCBI): domain Eukaryota; kingdom Viridiplantae; phylum Streptophyta; class Magnoliopsida; order Caryophyllales; family Amaranthaceae; genus Suaeda; species Suaeda aralocaspica. The sequence goes on from PYUH01000151.1 coordinate 1,497,684, forward strand.
CGTTGTGATATATGATTGATACATATAAAGAAGGAAAAATTGCCAGATGAAACCTTTTAAAAATTTTTTTTTTGCCAGAAAAAACCTTTTAAAATTTTTTTTGCCAAAAGAAACCTTAAACTAAATTTTTTTTGCCAGAAGAAACCTTGTACCCTGAATCCGGTGTTGACTAAGGAATTCCGGCGTTGACCCACTTTTTCCTTTCTTGTTGCACTCTCAAATGGATATATGCACCCTCACATATATCCAACTTCTGAATTTTTCAAAAAAAAAAAATATATCCAACTTCTAAAATTCTCTGAATCATAGGCTTCATTTGCAACACACAAACTTCCTTCCTGGGTTCTCACTCGTCCAAGACGTTCTTCTTGTCACTGGAAGCCCACATCCACAATGAAATGGTGTATTAGTTGAGGAGTTAATTTGTATGAAAATTATAAATTCAAGAAATTAACAAACTAATAAAGGTTGAAGCTTCCACAACCTTGCAACAATGGAAGACAAAGAAAGAAAATAAAATGCAGCAAACACAACAATGCCAATGGAAGAAAATGAGGAAAAAATGACAAAAACAAAGGAAGGAAAAATGAAGGGTTAAATTGAGGGTTTAATGAGGGATAAATTGGAGGGAAATTAGGGAAAAGTAAGGAGGGACAATTTGGAGGGAAAATCAGAGAAGGCAAAAGAGTGCAAATAAGAATAAAGAGTCGGTCAACGTCGGAATTCCTTAGTCAACACCGGATTCAGGGTACAAGGTTTCTTCTGGCAAAAAAAATTTAGTTTAAGGTTTCTTTTGGCAAAAAAAATTTTAAAAGGTTTCTTCTGGCAAAAAAAAGTTTTTAAAAGGTTTCATTTAGCAATTTTTCCTATAAAGAAATTAGATTAAAGCATATTAATTAGTGAGCTAATGTAGCAATAAATACTTGTAGACGTACTGAGCAAGTTAGCAGATATTAAACCTCATCCTGTACTACGAATTAAGCCATTAAGGTCATAAAAACTAAAAAGGACCACAATCGTCTAATATTTTGAGCATGACATTTTCACAATTCAAAAATTTGTATTCCGTAGTTTAATTTACATACCTCTATAGTGTACTGTTGCAGTATTATTGATTACACTTACACTCTTAAAATGGTCTAATAACTAGAGAAACCCACCAGATCGACCACCACAAAGTTTAATTTACAAATGAAGTAATTAGCTGTGTGTAACTCTATACAACATCGCACTCACTAACATGGATATAGCATGTGTAATGGATAGGATCGAGGATAACACGTCATCATTATAATATTATTAATATAATCATGTAGTTCCGTACAGTGAGTAGTATATTATTAACCACCGGCCTCCATGGGGTCAAATGCCCTTGTTCTTTGTATTGAAGGCACCACCCTGAACGAACTCCCCATGTCCCGAGTCAACATATGTTCGTGTTACTTTAAGTACATCGAGCATGGAGCTCACGTGTCTAGGATAGCTTTAATTTTTATGTATGTGGCGTGTATGTGTATACACATTTATTTTATTTTATTTTTGTGATTTAGAGTTTGTGATGAGAATCGATTTATCAATCTTTTAAAAATAAATAATATATATAAATAAATTTATGGGAGAAATGAGATAGCAAAACAAATACTCCCTAAAATAATGTTGAAGATAATTAGCTATTGCATTCTCATATTAACTAGAAATAAAGGTGCCCTTTAAATAGGCTACAAGATGATGAAATATCCCTAAAACTAGGCAACTAACTTCTAGAGTGGAAAGCATCTGATATTAAACGTGGCTAGATACATGCCTCAGCTCACTAAGCACTCCATTAATTACCTTTGATTAAAATAAACTACTTCGACTAAACAAACCAATTCTATCTAAAAATAAACTAACATACTTGACTACTTTAAAGCACAACTAACTTCAACAAAATCTTATTAGTATGACTTGTATATTAAGTTTATTTAGAACAATTAAACAACCATGTGTTGAATTATCCTTCAAAGTTAATTGTTACTTTTTACTACCTATAATTTAGGATTGACTGGTAATTGTTAGTTAGGAGTGTTTGAATTATTTCCTAAGTCTTAGCTATTTCGTAGGTTATATTGTTAGTGGATTAGTGCTCGGATCATGTTCCCACTTTTATTTTTCTGTTTTTATGTTAGTTTAGTTATGGGTGTATTGCCTATAAAAAGACTTTCTATTTATTGAATTAAAAACAAAAATCCAATCAATCATCTTTCTCCCTTAATAAAACTTTCATCATGAAAGATTTAACGAAAAATTGCCAGATAAATTTTTTTGCTAAAAGAAACCTTAAACTAAAGTTTTTTGCCAAGAAACCTTATTGCCTGAATCCGGTGTTGACCTCGTTTTTTCCGGCATTGACCCACCCTTTTACTTTACTTGCACTCTTTTGCTTTTTCTCATTTTCCCTCCAATTTTTCCCTCCTTACTTTTTTCTAATTTCCCCCCATTTTATCCCTCATCAAATATTTTAACCCTCCATTTTTCCCTCCTTTCTTTTTGTCAATTAGGAATCTTCACACAGTAGTATTTTCATATCTTATTCTTCATTGAGTATTTTCCATGTCCTAAAGTCTTGTTTGATTTGTGTATGATTTGTTTTCCTTTTTCGTTTTAATTTGAACCCCATTTGAAAAAGTTTCACACTTCCATTTAACTTTAAACCTTCACCGTATTCTTTCTCAAAATATCCTTTACCATCTACTTTCAATTCCCAAAGTATTCTCCACTTCATACAGTGATACAGGAAAATGGTCAATCTTGATGAAGTGCTTGAACAGTAAATTACTACGAAGCACGGGGTCTTCTCACCCTGAGAAGAATCCGTACCGGGGACGATTAGGGGACGGGGGCGGTGCGGGGACGGCTAAAAAACGTCCCTAGTTCGTCGAGATTGAGTGGGGACGAGAGTTAATTTTAGGGGACGTTTTGGGGACGAAAATCACTCATAATAAGCGTGCCCAAGTCAACAATGACGGTGACGGATTGATGGGTACTCGATGGCGACGATGACAGGAATGGAAATTCGATGGCCAATCACCATTAACCACCACCACTACCACTTCTCGAAGCACATCTGAAGATGTGAGTGTGTTTCGGTGTTTGCAGATTTGATAGACAATGCTTAATTATGTTTTCTTTTGGGTTGTATTCTATGAGATTGGATCTTTATTGGGCTTGAGAATGGTGATTTGGGATTATATCTGTACTTTGAGTTATGTGAAAGAGGAAGAAGATAATTTGTGCGACTTGTGCCCCTTTCCTTCTTTCTTTCTACTGTACTTACTATTTACTCCTTTGTTCTTTTCCCTTTTTGTTTTTTTTTTTATTCTGTTAGTATATTGTAATTTAATCCCTTATATATGTCATTGTAATTTAATCTTTAATATATTTCATTGTATTATAATGTAAATAATTAGTTACTTAATTAAAGGTTGTATCATTAGGCATTGCGTTAAGGTTATATCTATTTTTATTTTTTTTTTAAATAATTAGGTGATGATTCCATGCCGTCCCCGTTTTTAGAAATTTTGAATTTGTTGTTTTTCGTCCCCGTTCCCATTTTTGACCCCGTATCCGACTCCGTGCAATCTAGGTAAATTATATATCTTCCAGTAAACAAAATGAAGAATCAAAAACCACAAAACTTGAATTTCGATTGACTTGTATCGCAACATGAAAGAAAATTCTCTATACAACGCATTGAACTAAGACACTATCAGTCTCCATGACGAGGAAGACGCTCAGACGCTACTTACTTCACTACAATGGTCAACGACCATACACCGGCATCTAATGTACACAACTATAACTATGTATTCTATAGCTCAACCTGGAAGGCAGAATAGCAAAGTTTGTGGAAGCTTCAACCTTTATTAGTTTTTTAATCTCCTGAAACTAATTCCTCCACTGATTACCCACCATTGTTTTACATTGTGTTTGCAGAAAAAAGTAAAAACTATGAGCTACTATGAGCTTTTTTGAGTGATGAACAAATCAATAAATGAATTTCCATATAATGTTAGATGAAAAAAATGAAATTTACCTTAATAACAGTGCATGTACAGTGAATTGAATGCAAAAACTAACAAAGAGGTTTTGAAGCAGGGTAAAAGAGAAGAATTAAGGAACACAAAAGTTTGGTTTTAATTTGAGGGATGCATATATCAGTTAAGCACTACGAGAAAACCTCAATTTTGCGACGGAATAATTCCGTCGCAAAAACGGTTAATTCCGTCGCAAAATGTAGTTTGCGACGGAATTCCGTCGCTAAAGGTCCGTCGCTATTTTTTTTGTCGCAAACTTCCATCATTGCGACGGAATTTCCGTCGCAAATTTTTTGCGACGGAATTTCCGTCGCAAATTTTTTGCGACGGAGTCATGCTTCATTTGCGACGGAATTTTCCCTCGCAAATCTTTTTTTTGCGACGGAAATTCCGTCGCAAAATTCCCTCGCAAAATTCCGTCGCAAAATTTGCGAGGAAATTTCCGTCGCAAAATTCCCTCGCAAATTTTGCGACGGAATTTCCCTCGAAAAATTCCCTCGCAAAATTTGCGACAGAAAATCCGTCGCAAACGGTATATTCCGTCGTAAAAAAACGGACGGATTTTTAATGTTTTGATTGCTTATTTGTATTTGTGCCTGTGAACCTGTACGAACTGACGCGTTATGTATTCTAATCAAATAAGGACAATTTATATTTTCCGATAATTATATATTTCAAATGTAACATATGCCTACAAAGTATTTCCGGCTTTAAATAGTTTCATAGTTTTAAAGTTTAACAATGATAATAATGGAGCTAAGGTATGTTATATGGAACAAGATATCTATCTACAGCTGCATCCCTTGCCCGGCGCCGCTGCCGTCGTCGTCTGGTGAGTCCCGACGCTGAATTTGGAAAGGTGAACAACTGTCGCTACCGAATCGACTCATCATCTGCTCCATAAACTCCTTCTGTGTCCTCTGCATTGCCTCAAACTCGGCGCGCATCTTCTCTCACTCTCGGCTTCGCACCTTCTCCAACCTCAGCGCCCCGCACCTCCTCCGCACCTTCTCCACATTTTCTCTAAATGTTCTTTCATTTGAGAAAGCACAGATGGCGTGTATTGCTTCGATGATCCAGATCTCCTCGAAGAGCTTGAAGAGCTGTAATACAGGTCCGCACCACTACCAAGACCCTTCACGCAACCTTCTTGCTACGACCACCAGATGCCTCCCAATATAACTCATCGGCGTTCTCTGACTCCCGTCACTGCTTGTTTCCTCAAGCTCTTCTGGTAGGTCTCCTACAAAACACAATTAAATTAAATTAGGCATAATTTTCATATAAGTCTAAAAGGCAAAATTTTGTGTTACACCCTATAAAATAGCTAAACATCCTAAAAAGGCATAACTACAAGTGTACAAAGTTACATTATACCAAAGTACCCTTTACATGTGTTTTAGGTTCAAATGGGCTCGACATGGCCCGAAATGGCCGAATGTGCCCATTTTTCACATATCTCTTCATTTCAACCTATAAATTCTCTAAACACATCCTTAAAAGGCATAACTACAATGTTACAAGTCTACATTTATAACCAAAGTACCCTTTACATGTGTTTTAGGTTCAAATGGGCTCGAAATGGCCCGAAATGGCTAAAAATGTGCCCATTTTTCACATATCTCTTCATTTAAACCTATAAATTCTCTAAACATCCTTAAAAGGCATAACTACAAGTTTTACAATTCTACATTATACCAAAGTACCCTTTACATGTGTTTTAGGTTCAAATGGGCTCGAAATGGCCCGAAATGGCGCGAAATGTGCCCATTTTTCACATATCTCTTCATTTCAACCTATAAATAAGCTAAACATCCTTAAAGGCATAACTACAATGTTACAAAGTCTACATTATAACCAAACTACCCCTTTACATTGTTTTTAGTTCAAATGGGCTTGAAATGGCCCGAAATGGCTAAAAATGTGCCCATTTTTCACTATCTCTTCATTTTAACCTATAAATTCTCTAAAATCCTTAAAAGGCATAACTACAAGTGTTACAAAGTCTACATTATACCAAAGTACCCTTTACATTTGTTTTAGGTTCAAATGGGCTCGACATGGCCCGAAATGGCTAAAAATGTGCCCATTTTTCCAATATCTCTTCATTTCAACCTATAAATAAGCTAAACATCCTTAAAAGGAATAACTATAAGTGTTACAAAGTCTACATATACCAAAACTACCCTTTACATGTGTTTTAGGTTCAATTGGGCTCTCGAAATGGCCCGAAATGGCGCGCAAATGTGCCCATTTTTCACATATCCTTCATTTAACCTATAAATTCTCTAAACATCTTAAGGCAAATAATTACAGTGTTAAAAACTTACTGCAATTTGCTTTGCTGTGTGGTTCGCAGGCACCTTTCCTTTTCCTGGGAGCTTTCCCTTCATTCTCCTTCGCCTGTAAATGATAATGAAAACCAAATAGTATAAAATTAAAGATAGAAGATAGATTATAATGGTAGAATGTAAATGAACTAGAAGAAATAACCATCTTCTTAGCATGTTGCACTGCTGAAGAAGACCCTTGATAGTGGGTAGGTTCAATGCATTTTCCATTAACCACCCCTTCTTTTCTCTTGTTTTGTGCCGATCTTTTCTTGAACGTTCATCACCCGATATAACATCTTGCGCCTTTTTGTACACGGTTTCACTCACCCACTTTGGTAATTTTTACCAGCATTGTGCGTGAGTTTGTAGAACATGTCACGCATCGATTTCCAACCCTAGATTGGAATTCATGTCTAACTTAGGTTCAAACTCAGCAGCCCAAGTGCATCTTTTCTGCAATAACGTCAAACTTTAATAATTAATGCATCATACATAATATCTTCTAATGGTATCGAAATTCAGCACAAAAGTATTATTGTATTTATCATATATCATCATCAAACCTGCTAAATTGATATCACTTAAATCATAATCCAAAAAAAGTTAAATGTAAATTACATCATACTTGGTTTCTGAATTATATAATACATACCGTAAACAGGTTCCACCATTGTTCCTTGGTAACATCATCAACTTCGTATAAGTTCTCCAAGGAGCATGGTAATGAGCTTGGAGTATATCCTTGATCTCCCTCTTCACTGTTGGGTCATCAAACCTGATCACAAGCCAAGCAAGTTATGCCCAGTTTTTGTCGCAATTACCTATTTAAAAGCTAACATTGATGAAAATTTGCATGAAGGAAAATTTACCACAAATTCATACGGTCCAACACAGCTTCCCGGACTCATCAAAGGAAGCAGCACATTCTCAGCTGTCGAGCTACTGGGCTGCACTTGTAATTGCGTGTCTGATGGTTGATGGAGGCTGCTCCTGCCGTTGTTGCTGCTGCAGCCAGAACGGCTCTTTTACCTTTGTTCTTTCCTTCCATAATACCTGAAACATACAAGACCATAGTATTTCACATGAAATTTGGTTAAGGAGAAAAAGGTTAGAATAATACTTAAGAAGACAAAATATGGGAATTTATAATCTAATAAACAAACGATGCAACAATTTAACAATTAATACAAGTGAGAAAATGGAAGACCAAATAATATATTTACCAATTTATTAAGCAACAATGTTTATCCATTAACACTTGGAAACAAGACCACAACACGCTAATCACAACTATGATCACTACTAATCCATCACTACTACTGTCATCCAGAAATGCAACGTTGTCCTCATCTTCATCTTCTTCAGAATTGCTAGACGTCAGTTCAGGTTCATCGTCCTCATCATCAGACATTATTTCATCGTCCTCGGATTCTGAGACAAACAAATCATCACTAATAGTATGTCCGGAATCTCATTCGGTGGACATAGGGTTGAAGGTTCTGGTGCTAAAACTCTTGCATGTCAACTGGAGCATCAACCACCGACCTAGCGTGTGTTTTGAACACTGCCCACCACTGAATTCGATCCCGTTTACGGCTTGGATAGATGTGTAGTAAACTTGGGTAACTTGTAAGATAACACAAATGGATCATATTTGGGGTACTTCTTAGTGTATGACTTCGACGAGCTTGTAGCGCTGATGTACGTTCTAACCCCTGACACAATCAAACCATGAACCACTTAAATAACATAGTCTTGTATTCTTTTTTGACACGCGGTGTAGACAAGTTCTATGATATCCTCTAAAATTCCATAATACTCAGTGCCATCTTCACCAAACACAACACCGTAATTCATGGTTGATTTGTGACTGTCGTACGCACTTGTATGGAAGTTGAAGCCACCAACTACAATTTGCACTAAAAGTGCGAACCGCACTTGGAAGGGCCCATAGCCAACGCTTGTACACATCAGAATCTGGTTTCCTCATGGACCTGTCAATGCTTCGGACCATACAGCAGCTTAGTATACAAAGGGATATCATGACCTATTCAAATTGTTTGTTAACTCTTTTACCTTCATACGCACCATTTGGGAATTCACCTTCAAATTTAACATGAACTTCTTCTGCAAGCAAAGCTGGATGATTGTTTTCATATAGTCCTCAAACTTCCTAGAAATGGCATGAGTTTGTGTTAAACTTGTGATAAGCTACTATTTTTACATGTTCCACATGTAAGTTTTAGTAGAAACGGGGTTACCTTTCATAGTCTCCTAAAATGCCGCTGTTAGACAACACAAAAATATGCGCCGATAGGAGTTCTTTCTCATCTAGAAATCTTGCTTTCCCTTGAGTAGTTACGCGACCCCTATCACCTCTAAACAATTCCGGGACTTCGTTGTTGTCAACGTCATCCTCAATATCAGGGTTGACTTTCGACCAAGATCTCTTGCTTTTGTGTCGAACTTGGGTCAAAGTAATGGGAGCAAAGTTTGCTACCTCTTCAATTAGGTAAGCATTGCATATTGAACCTTTGACACGAGCTTTGTTACCAATCTTTCTTTTTAAATGATTCAGGAACCTATGGTTTTAAAAAGCATCAACACAGGTTTAGTATCGTAGCGGCTAATACAACTTAGGAAAAAACTTTATGAATTTTGCACATTAACAACTACTTACCTTTCGAATGGATACATCCATCGGTATTGAACAGGTCCACACACTTGGCCTCATAAGGCAAGTGTATCGGCAAATGCTCCATAGAGTTGAAGAACGAAGGGGGAAAATCTTTTCAAGCTTGAAAATGATCTCTGCAATTTTTTCTCTCCAATCGTTCCATGCAGTGACTTTGATTGTGTACAACAAAGATCTCGGAAAAATTGGCTTATCTCTGTAATAGCTTCCAGACATGGGTAGGAGAATTCTTTTAAAGCAACAGGCAACAACCTTTCCATGAAAACATGACAATCATGACCTTCATTCCAGTTAGTTTACAACTTTTCAAATCAACATCTCCTCAATGGACGCAGCCATCAGGAAAACGCAACTGCTTAGCCCACTCACACAGAACCTTTCTTTGATCTCTATCAAGAGTGAATGGTGCCCTCGGCCTGACATCTTTCCCTCTGTCATCCTGCTTAGATGTAGCTCGGGACGTTTCACACAGCCTCGATGTCGAGTCTAGCCGCGGGTGTATCACAACTTTGTTTTTGACATCCATATAGTGTGGATGAGTTGATCAAAAAATTCTTCTCAATGTGCATCACGTCTAAGTTATGGCGAAGGATAAGATGCTTCCAATAGGGCAGGTCCCAAAATGCTCCTCTTTGACCAACCAGATTAGCCTTTTCAACGATTAAGTGCTTCTGGCCCATCAGTCGCCTTAGGAAGGTCTTTCACACATTCCCATAGTTCATCTCCACAGATATGGGGAGGATCACCTTTCTGAACTTGTTTCTTACAAAAAGCTGTCTTGCTGTTCCTGAACGGGTGATCCGGTGAAAGGAATTGCCTATGGCAGTCAAACCAAGACCCTTGCCACTATTTTCAACCAGATGATTTGCTTTTCTCCATGCAATAGGGACAAGCTTTAAAACCATGTGTAGACCAACCAGATCATACCATAAGCGGGAAAGTCCACCAATAGCCCATAAGATGGCACTCGAGATTGAAATTTTGTTTACTTGAATGTCGTAAGTAGTAACACCAACTTCCCACAACTGTTTGAACTCTTCTTTAGTGGTTGCATGTAAACATCTAGGTTTCCTTTGGGGTTGTTAGGACCGGGAATAATCAATGATAGGAACATGAATTCTCTTTCATACACATCGATGGGGGCAAGTTATTGGGGTCAATATGACTGGCCGACAGAATAGTTACCCCCAAATTTCCCATGAGGATCAAACCCATCCGTACACAAACCGAGCCTAACATTACGAGGTTCAAACGCAAACTCCTGTGAGCAACTATCCACCTTTTCCACGCTTCAGTGTCGCTAGGGTGTGCCATTGACCTTGCAACCGAGGATTTTTTTGCATGCCATGACATTCCTCCGCAATGTCCTTGGTGGCAAACATTCTTGTAGCCTAGGAGTGATCGAAGATGAATAGAACATTATGAGGAACGTCATTCCCTTTCGAAGTCTTCTTGTAACGGTCGCTGCCGCAACAGTACACTTAGACAAGTGAGCATCACCTTTCCAAAACAACATACAACCTTTCGGGCATGCATCAATCTTCTTAGCAGGCATCTCCACCCTTGACAATTTTCTTTACCTCGTAGAATGTCTCCCTATATAGGTGTTCTTAGGAGACGATCACTAAACAAGACACAATGGCATCTACACCCCGTTGGGGCATATTGAACTCGGATTTAATACTAGTTATTTTAGAGGCCATCGCTAATCTAGACATGTAACTCCCTTCAACCAAGGTTGTTCAGAAGCCTTTAGCATATCATAGAACTGCTTGGCCTCGGGGTTAGGTTCTCCTCTGATTGGGTACCCATTGATCTTGGTTATGTCCAAAAGCATCCATAACCATTTCGCGATAGTCATTGGATTGCCGGTCGAGGACTCAGGTAACCCTTCCCCATGACAATGCCCCTCATAATACTCCGGTTTTAACCCCTTGGCATACAATGTATACTTTACTTGTTCCGGATCATAGATGCGTTTGTTCTTGCATTTAACACACGGACACCTAACTTCATTGGGTCAGTTGTCTGCGGATGATTTTACAATATTGAAGGAATTCCTCACTCCTTCCTTAAAAGCAGGGTTCATAGAAGATCCGACCTTCCTACAATACATCCAACTACGTTCCCTTCTTTTCATAGTGAAAACTTCTACACAAGTCACGCATATAATTATTTAGTCTAAATGGCAAATATAATATTGAAAACTGCATAGGGTTGTATTATAATTATTCTATAATGATTGAACATAGTACTTGATTCAACAGCAAAATTCAATTCCAAACTTAAAACACAAGAATAATCCAATCAAACCATTATTAGGCTAATAATGTGATAGACTGACAGTAGCATCTGAAACACTACATACAGCATCAAGTAACTTTGTTAAGAATCAGTAACTATACATACAACATTTACCACCTTTTTTTCAAAAATTTAGACTTTCTTAGACTTCCTTATTTGTTTTGAAATTACTTTGAATTAATTCTTTTGTTTTGGATCAATTCGAAATTCGAATTCTTATTTGCGTAAAATATACTCTATCTTGATATTTGGATGTTGAGGTTCATATCATCCATAATTCATTAGAGGGCCTATGCCATGATTGTCGTCTAGTCTTGTTTGAACTGTTGAATTCATACCTTCACACACTTGTATAACCATCAAAATACATTTCACATTCTCAAATCTTTACTACCTTCCCTTTACTTGTTAGTAGTTTAATTTTCAGAAATTTGATTCAATTGGAGGAAATACAAGGAAAAAATGTAAACATTTCTAAATTACACAGATCATAGTTTTATACAATATCTAGTACACTATGCTAATTAAAAAATGGTAATATACGATACATAGTCACATAGTCAAAATCAACTACTTGGCTATGATCTAGTACATTAGGCCATGTATTCATAATCGAATACTTGGCTAGTGTTTGTCGAAACTACCAGTATAGCACTTTACCAATTTAGCTTGAAGTTTAATCACTTTTTGTACTGTGTAAGCACTAGTAGTTCATACCAAATATCGATACCAAACAAAGTAACTAAATGGTTCTATTGTAAGAGCAAGTCTATTACGTTGTTAGTTGTATACTTGTATTGTGGTCGCGAGGCTTCTAACAAGGAATTGCTAATAATTTAGTGGTTTACCTTGATTAAATTAGAAAATAGCAATTAGTATATCATGTTGTGGGGTAGTGATATATGTTGGAATATGTTTAAGACAAAATCTTTGAGAACGAAGTTTGGTGTTTGGTTTTTTTGCTAAAAGTGAAAAGACTTCTAGAGGTGGATATATCAAGGTAGGATTGTGTACATTTTTTGCAGAATTCTTGTTATTTGCAAGTTATTATTGTTGTGATTGGTCTACACAGTAATTGAATATAGCATCTAGTCTAAATAAGGGTTGTAGAAGGCTTTTTTTGAAGAAAAAAAAGGCCAAATCCCTTTCTGGAATTTTCCACGGCGTAGAGCTCAAAAAAATAATCAATTTTAAAAAAGATTGCATCATTCGAACACTCGTGCGTAAGTTATGCCCGTTAAAAACTAATAACTCTAGGATTTCGTGATAAATAGCAGCAACAGTAGCAATATGAGATAACCAAAGCAACAACAACAATAATAATAAGTAATTAATCAGAAGGGAACAATAGAAGTTCATAAAGAAAGAAAATAACTTCAGAAGCAAATTAGAATATATTACACTAAACAAATTAACCAAAATGCAAACATAACAAAATCAGAACTTTGAAAGAAAGAAAAGTCTGATTCTTTTTACCTACAATCACCAAAAACACCTTACGAAGAATAGAAACTTCAAATCAAACTTTAGAAAGAAAGAAACATCATAATTTCAAAAAGAAAGAAAAGCCTGATTCTTTTTACCTACAATCATCAAATCCACAATTCAATCACTAGAATTCAATTGAATTCAATTTAAGTAAAATCAGAATTCCCTCCCAAATTCAATTCACTTGATATCTAAACTGATGAACTCAAAACAACCAACAAGTATCAACTGAATTGACGAATTCAACATCAGCCCACAATCCAAAACAGTAATCATCACCTTCGAATTGACAAATCTCAACTATTGAAGAATTGACAGTACCTCGAAATTAGTATCAACCCATTAACAAATCTCAAATATTATCCCTAAAAATCAATTAATCCATTAATCATCAATTAACCCACAGTGATTTTTGTATTGAGTTACACAAAAAATAACAATTAATCATCAGCCTACTACCATCAACCACATTAGTCAGAAATTCTGTAAAAAAAAAAAAAAAAACCACCACAACGCCCATACCACCAGCGAGCACCACCAACAGGCCACATACAGCCTACTATCCCCAACCACGAAAACCACCCCCCCACTATCCACCCCTGGAACCACCACAGCACCATTAATCACAAATCAATGCTGAAAAAATTAAATTACAAAAACTCGAAAAAAACCAAATCAAAAACCACAATCACAAATCGATACAACCAATGCTCGAAAAAACCAAATCAAAAAACCAAAATCACAAATCAATTCGCATAAGAAAATGAAAACAACCAAAATCCGAAAAGAATTAAAAAAAAAAGATAAAAATTAAAACAAACGAAATAAAAACAAGAATTAAAACACCCTAACACGAAATTAAACCCTAACCACGAAATTAAAAACCCTAACACGAAATTAATTCAGTTTGCAAGAAATTAAAAACACGAAATTAAAAACAAGAAATTAAAAACACGAAATTAAAATAACGAAATTAAAAACACGAAATTAAGTATATTTACCACAATCACTACAACAGAATAAGAAAGGAAGAAGAGCGCCGGAAAAGTAGACCGCCGGAAATTTGCAAGAAGACCGCCGGAAGAAAACCCTAAAACGGTTGAGAAGACCGCCGGAAAAAAAAAAAACGATGGAAAAATTAAAAAAAAACGACAACAACGGAATGAAGGCCGCCGGAATAAGGACGGAAGGCCGCCGGAAAAGAAGGAGAAGAAGAAGGAGTGTTTTTGTTTACTTTGTTAGGGAGAAGGACGGTATAAGGAGAAGGAAGAAGAGTGTTTTTGTTGTATTCTTTTTTTGAAGGAAAATCAGGTATTTTGCTGTGTAATATATGCGACGGAATTTGCGACGGATTTTGCGACGGAAATATTTCCGTCGCAAAAAAAACAAAATTCCGTCGCAAAAACCCTTGTTGCTTTGATTTGTTTTTGTCACTTTTTTGCGACGGAATTATCCGTCGCAAAAACTGGGAATTCCCTCGCAAAATTTGCGACGGAAAGATTTCCGTCGCAAAAACTTGGAAATCCCTCGCAAAATTTGCGACGGAGTGAATTCCGTCGCAAACTAAATATTTGCGACGGAATTTTATTCCGTCGCAAAAATCCGTCGCTATTTGGTCGTTTTCTTGTAGTGAAGAGTGCAAATAGAAAAAAAAAAAAAAAAAGGGTGGGTCAAAGCCAGAAAAACGAGGTCAACACCGGATTCAGGCATTAAGGTTTTTTCTGGCAAAAAAAAATTTAGTTTAAAGTTTCTTCTAACAAAAAAAATTTTAAAAGATTTCTTTTGGCAAAAAAAATTTTTAAAAGGTTTTATCTAACAATTTTCCCAAGATTTAATCTTGAGTTCTTGACTGTTGATAGTGTCTAATGAATACTTGCAAGTCTGCATTCATAAACTATACAATAGCCTTCGCAATAATGCGCTCGGCCTTTTCCCTGCATGCATACATTATTTTTTCAAGCTCACTTCTTTTCTTTTTTTTTTTTTTTTTATATTCTCTTTTACTTTTTTCCATAATTTGGTCTATGGTCGGTTGTATGTGGCATGTGCCTGTTGGCTAGAGTAACTTAATCAGTGTGCACGAAGGAATCTAAACCATTGAATTTCACACACTAACCTCGAAGATGTATCTTCATTCGATCTGCCAAAAGTTGAGTAGTTCCTATGATCTAAGTAAAGTCACCAAAACCGGCATTTAATATATTTAACATATCTTTTTTTATAAGAGCGTGAGTTCGTGACTACTCACGACTCTTCAAATATTTGGAAAAATTGGAACTATTATAAAGATAAAACAATTCTACATAGCCTAATTTTGTTGTTCCTATAACTTTATGTTGGTAATTTAGTGTATATATTTTGTTGATGTAAAATTTCAAAGTTAAACATAATTTTTCGTGGTTTTTATCCATTTTGAAATTTTCAACATAAACAAATGTTATAAATAAAGTAAGGTGTAGCTCAATTGATTATTAACGCTCATCTCTTGCTCCATGAAATTATACAATCGATTTTCATCATTTGTCATCATCCTAATACGCACACAGTCATATTCTCATGCTGGACTTCGAGAATTCATTTGTCGCACAAACATTAAATACAAACACATAAGAGAATATATAATCTTAATAAATACAATGATACACCCTTTGAAATATAAACTAGTAATTTAGCCCGGGTGATGCCCTGGGTCGATCTCAAAATTAAATATCAAATACTCTCTTTGTATCTTTTTACTTGCTACATTAGGGTTTTTGACACCCATTATAGTGTAACTTAACTCACTTTGGTGTTTTATACGTAAAGATAAATATAGCCATATGGAATCTTGTTTGATTCGTTTCGATGTAAACTTTCCAAATATATACTTTTTATAATTTATTGAAATATATAACTCGAGATTATAATTTCTAAAGTTGTTTATTGAGAAATGTGAAAAGGTAAATGTAGCAAGTAACAAAAGACGGAGGTAGTATGTTATTATCCATAAATTATTTAATAATCTATTATATTCTCTTTTTGTAATTAATTGGCTCATGTAAAATTGGTAAAGATTATGTTTCCATGAAAAGTTTGTCGTTAAAAAAAAAAAAAAAAAAAAAAAAAAAAAAAAAAAAAAAAAACATTTTCGGATGAAAATGACCATTATCGGGCACTTGAGATAAGAGAATGTGTTAGTAATAGTCTCTTATCATGCCTCTTAGAGATGTACAAAAACAAAAACAAAGTGGATTGATGGTTGTGTATTTACATTTCATTTAAAAGGTCACGAGTTCAAATCTTAATGGCTACATGTTACTTTCATTTGTAATATGGCACAATGTAGGTGAATTATGGGAGGCTTACGTGGCGAGGGAGCATATCATATCCCGTAAAAAAAGAAATCTAACGCTAGAAGAAACATGATCCAAAGAACATGTTTATAGATGTAACCACATGAAAATGACAGCAGCTAGCAAAATGACCATATTCCATTTATAAATGATAATACACAATCAATAATTGAAATAATGTATGGTAAAACACCATTTTCGTATAGCTTTAATTTGTGTTGTCTACTCATCTTCACTATACATGCATAAGCTGGAGCATCTCATCCACACGTTTACAGATAGAGCGTAGGACTTAGCTTTCCCTCAACCCAACACCTCCCTAATATATATGCACCTCCCCAATAATAAAGCAAACCCCAAAAACAAACCTTAATTAATTTAATTAATCATATCTTATTAAAATATATATATGTATATATATATTGATTAGTGGTATGATGATTAGTTAATCACTAGCTAGCTAAGCTAGAAGCAACTTCATCTATATATCCCTTATTCTATATAAAAAGCATCTCCTTCATTATTTCATACTACCCTCTTCTTCATTCATCTAGAATCCATATATCACCACAATATATATATATATATATATATATATATAATTAACTTAATATCATATACTTCCACAACAATAAATATTAGAGTGTAATAAAGGGTTAATTAGTAATATAAGAGTGTTAATTATTATGGCAAGGTACTATAACTCATATACACAGTACCTATCACCACCACCGTTACAGCTGTGCTTTTTGTTAATGGTGGTATTTTTATTTCTGGGGTTTTCATGGTACGTAAATTATGAATCGATGTGGGAGGATCTTATGGATCAGGTGAGGCTCATCTTCATGGTATTCCCTGTGATTCTTCTGTTAGCCGTCCATTGGCTGTCAAGCACTGAAGATCGACGGCCCTTATTCATCCCTTTGCCTGAACAAGACTCTATTCATAGAGCTGGTGGGTCCCCCTGGGGTGTAGGCATTCTTCTTGTGTTCCTAATGTTTATGATTTCTTATCATACTTCTATTAGGGAGAGTTGGTGGCCTTTGCTTAGCAGATGATCGATCCTATGCTATGCTTAATTAGCAAAACTGTTGCATGCATGTGTAATATAATTTAAGGCTTAATTTTCTTTATTATATTAATTAATTGTAATATTAGTGAACATATACAAGTAGCCGTTACTTAGTCGATAGATCTTGGTAATTATTGTTGTACGTATAACTTAGCTAGCTTGTTTTGTAATTGTTAGTTTCAATATTATTCTGCTCCTACGTACGTACTATAATATACATATAATGTATGATTTTGTCTACTTATATTATTGTTCGGAAACATATATGGTGTACGCTGTTTATACATGTACGTGCTCCATCTATTTCACTAAGTTTTTCTTACTTATAATGGTTCATGTAATTTTGCTGATGATTCATGATATGATCGATTATCGAGTAATTCTTATTACTTGCTCCGATTTATATGTCAATTCTTACAAATTAAATGCTAATGAAATTTATCAATTCAACAAGATTGCTCAAATTAGATTTTTATTAAGTAATTATTGATCCAAGGCACACAAACACTACTCTAATTCAAACAACTTGCTTAGCCCTAAATAATTAATAGTTTGCTAATTTAATTGCTAGTTACTACTTGCTTCTGTCAAACCGTTACAACTAATATGATACGGAAGTTGGTAATTGATCACTTGGTAGAATAAGTGGGGTGACCCCATATTACTTAATTGCTAAGAACCAACAAAATGCGAGATGGTGTGATTAAAAAGTGGTGTATGAATTTGATTCGTTGGAGCACTCTAGAAGGAAAAGTAGATTGTTGAGTTGGTCATGCTACTTTTGCCATTTTGAAGATCAGTTGGGCCATCTAAAGGAGGGAGAAAAGGATTCTCCCAATCTAAAGTGAGGACGTGAGGTTGATATATCAATCAAAAGGTTATAATATTAAACAATTAAATCTACCCAAAATATTTAGTAATTCTCCCAATCTAAAGTGAGGACGTGAGGTTGATATATCAATCAAAAGGTTATAATATTAAACAATTAAATCTACCCAAAATATTCATTACTAAATTGTACACTTTGAAAAAACATATGGATTAATTGGATAGTATCTAAAAAATCACTATGATATGTATAATAGTAAATTACACAGCATTTTCTTAAATAAGTTAAGTAGAAAACTTTATTACTATACTACCCCTTGAAATCCATGTAAAAGACAATTTTACCCCTAAACTTTTAACATATTACCTCAAAATGCCATTGTGATATGCAATTCTGTATTTCACTGTGATTTATTGGTCATCCCTCGGAATAATTTAATTGAGCCGCATCAAATAAGCATATACTCGTTTAGATCGATGAAGTATTTGATGACCACTTAAGATGGTATGTTTGGTTCAAGTAATATTATTTAATTGCCTCGCCTATGAAATTAAGACTTTAACTCATTGATTAATAACTAATGTATGTTCAGATCAAAGTAATTTTTTAGCTTCGAAATTAGTAGTGTGGTGAGTGGTGACAATAATTTAGAGAAGATCCAGATACAAGAAAAGCAATCTTCTTTTCCCTATTAAATTAGTTAGATCGTACTAAACAACCTAAGAGTATGGATCCCAATTTGCTTATTGTATCTTAAAGATTCTCAATGTTACACTGTTATAGTACTCCTATGACTTGATGGTAGCTTATCAAGCAATTATAATATACAAACCATTGTCAATATTGAAGCACAATATGACTTTTGATATACAGTGAGTCAACATTTTTTTGGATTGAATTATACTTAAAGGAAAATACTTCATAAGGAGTAATATGAATTGCGGGCTCATTAAATATACAAGTGATTGAAATAAACTAAATTGAAAGGTCTTATTGCATATCATGTCACTTAACTATTATATATATATCAACCAAGATAGAATTATGTTATGTGAGATACATTCATGATGAGTCGAGTAACTGTATTGAAATCAAATTTTGTTAAGAAATTAATTACTATAATAAAAATGAATAATTGCACGTATGCATAGAGAGTAGTTAGTCGTAGGGAACAAAACTTAAAGGATAGGATGAAACAAGTTGTTATCATCATGCATGTTCAATATTAGCATTTGTTTCTTACAGCACATACCCTACTTAAAACCCGGCCTTCAATGTGCTACTACATCAAAACCTCCACAAAACATACTGTTATTATTTGTGAACAAACAATTGCATATTTGCATGAGCATGGTATGATGACTAAGCTAGCTAATTTAATTTAAGATACAATGTTTTGCAAGGAAGAAGGTTGGTATGAAATCAAAACAAAAAGAATGAGCAACACAAAAGCCACACCCCACGGTGAACCACCAGCTCGATGAATGTCACCGGCATTGGATCCTAGAAACAGGAAGCTCGACGATGAATGCACCGTGGAAAGCCAGTGGACAGTGATGACTATAAGAAGAGGTGAGATCATCAGCAAACGCTGCAATAAATCAGATGCTGTTGCCATCACAGCATCATAGATTATATAACCAAGTATACCACTTACCATTAGCATGAATACTACTAGTGCCCAGTTCTCTAATGATGATGACGATGATGATGATGTTCCCACATTGTTTGATCTTAGGTTAAACAATGCCATTACTATTTTTTCGCCTGCACTTTTCTGTATCTCCCCTGCTTTTTTTTTTTTTTTTTTTAATTGTTTAAGAAGAACGGAACTCTAGAAATGAGGCTTGAGGGAAAATGGTAGTGATCTATGTGGTTGTGATGTACACATATAGAATGCCTAAGATATAGTGCAGTGTTTAGACCCAAAAGGGTAATTAAAGAGGGAAATGATGATAAATAAATCCCCTGTATAATATACTTGTTTAAGTACAGTACAGTACAGCCCTCATAATATTCAAATGGTCTAGTGATCAGATTGCATCAGGTTGCCAAATCAAAACACATTAATATAACTTTACTTTGAGATGAGGGTATCATAGTACTCTTTGTAGTATACCATGCTCGATTTGAGTAAAGAATGCAAGTTGAGCCCTAACATGAGTTTTCTGACGTACTTATAATTGTCATATGTTACTACATCAAATGGGTCTAGCTAGTCAGGACTCATCAAAGGAAAATAGAGTTCGGCTTAGCTTACTTACAACTCTAAGGAATGTTTACTTCAGCTTAAAATCAGTTTAGTTCAGTTTAGCTGTTTTCAGCTAAAGTAAGTAGATCTTAAGCTCAACAGGATGAATAATTGGAGCCGGCATTAGCTAGCTTTGTGTGAAATTAATTGCTGCAGTTTACATCAAGATCATCCGTTAGCAGAAACCTGCTGGCAAGCTGATCTGAGTGATGTACTAATCCAGGACCAGGGGTAGTGTAGGAACTTCAGTAAAAAATAGTGCATGTAAGTGGGAAACATATGAACTTGTGAAGCAAAAGAGTGAGTGCTTTAATTTGGTACAAATGATTCCAAATTTTGGCTGGTTTTCTCTGACAAAAACAAACATACTGATGCAGGGGAGTTAATATAACCATTACCAGAAATTAATTCATGCATGCATCATACATACCCCTGATACAAACAAACGATACGCCATGTGACACCAAAATTAATAAGAAACAGGAGGGGTCATATACACTCCGTCGAAAGCGGAATTGAATAAGAATAAGCATGGCTCATGTGAACAACCTAGGGTCATCACTCATGGCCTCATGGGTCATGTATCACTTCATTAAGGCCCTTTCAGTACTCATAACACCTACTTGTATTATCTTTCTTTTCTGATTTTCATAGTTAGATCCAGGTAGAACCACATTGGTCCACCTTAGGAAGACGAGTTAAAAGAAGATCTAAAATTACTCGGCAATTTTTTCACATAAATATTTGACTATCATTATTTGAACCTAACAATTAAATGTGTTATTTAAGAGAGTATCTTTGAAAATATTACTCGTGACGAAATGATACAACAGTATAAAACACAATTAATATAGCAAGTATATCACACTAATCTTTCTTTATATCCTAATCTCACATGACTAAATTTGGTATGACGACATCCCAAACACTTATGCCTTTTAAATTTCATTAAGATAATCTATAATTGTGACATACTTTTAATATAAAAGCTTAAAACATGCATGCTAAATGGGATCATTATTCTACTTACAATGAGTTATACATTAAAGAGTTATACCTTTCCAAAAAAAAAAAAAAAAAAAAAAAAAAAAAAAAACATCCAACATAACAAAGGAGGGGACACTGTGTAAAAATGAATATGAAAGATGTAATGACCAAAAGGCCACAAACTTGCAGTCAAATA